>JAOTOM010002156.1:0-92511 GCA_034440615.1 Ashinkailepas kermadecensis
ATATATATATATATATATATATATATATATATATATATATATATATATATATATATACTACATACTGTAAGCATTACACAACTTACAGATATCATATGCTAAATGCTGTATCCAGCATTGATATATGCTGTATGCAGCGTATTTGCATTACGTAACAACGGATATCATACGTTAAATGTTGAATTCAGCATAGCTAATGTCCTCTGCTCGTTTATGGTTGACGTTACAAATCAACCAAACCTCCGGGCTTATCTTGGGCTGACAGTCCTTTCTGGCGAGATTCTGACTTCACCAGAATTGCAAAGCTGCAGCTATGCTCCCCATCACCCCAAAAGGAAAAACTCAAAATACACCCCAATGTTCTTGGAATCACGTCATATTTTGGTAGATTAATTTGATTAATGATGAGATTCATGCAACAGCCAACACACACCAATACAACTTATAATCACAGCCAGCATAGCCAATTAACTACCTTGAAATGCATCCCACAGAGGATTTGGCATAACTTTGGCACTGATTGAGAGTTCAATCAGCACAATAAATAAAACCTGATGAATTGCTAGGGAAAACTCGATTTACCCAATATTACCTACCGACATCATTTGCTGACATTTCTAGTCAGGTCAGAACATGGTGCCAATGGTAATGAGTCCATTTTTTCGTGTCAGGATCGAAATACATGGAAAATCCTGGGCTAGCAGTTCTTTGTGATGTTTTTACCATTATAAATAGGATTATTGATCTCATTATTTATCCCGATATTTCCAAATATTACAAATAGTCAGAAAATCTGTTCTCTGTTGCTTTTGCTGCCCACTATTGATCAGATTAGGTCCCATCATGGCCCTCACGTGTGAGAAAACCAAAAACCATGTGCTATATGCAATACAACCCTGCTTCCATGTACAGGACAAGTCAGGACAGAGTTGAGCTACAGTTCAGACACTTCAAGGGCAGTGAACAGTCATGTTTCTTGAAATTCACAGCATATCCACTAGCATAGTGGGTATAAGCCCTAATTCTTACATAATATGGAGTAAAGTTCATTTGATTTTCGGACATGGGTGAAAAACAAGTGATGGAACTTTTCTAGTCTTACATCAATTTGATGCCTTTTGTAAAAAGATCCCTACACCAACATGTCAGATTATACAGCAGTAGCTTCAGCTGCAGCTATACAGGGTCCCTCATTTTGGAAGGTAACTACCTTCCAAAGGATTTCAGTCTAGTTTATTCAGATAGTTTGTTATTTTACCTTCACAGCACCTCAACTTGATGGCTATGTAGTACCTATATGATGGCCATATGCAATGAGACAGCCAATTTTCAGCAACAATTGCTCTCCTGGGGGTGGAGAGAATGGGCACTGTGCCCCTCCTCTTAAAACCACCAGTGTCACTAATTGATGATGAATTGGTGCTTAGTGTCACTAATTAACTGAATCATTATAGCAGTATTTGATAATGAGGGATATCAAAGACTTGCATTGTATGTTTTATCTTTGTCTTCATCAGATAAAATGCTTGTAAATTTGTGCTTTAAGTTGTTTTATGAACTGTTGGATTTTTTCCCAATAACAAAACCACTCATGTCCTCTGCCAATGCTTACTTTTCAATTGGCACACAAATCATTTTAAAAAGGGGGGCTCAGAGTGAGGTAATATGGCATGAAAAGTAATGTTTTGTTTCATGCAACAAAACCTAACCAAACCAAGCCTAACATCTCTTTTCAGAAAAAAAATTGTTGTTGTTGTGTTGTTCTCAAATGTTCTCAATGTTCTCAAAATTGTCTAACATAAAAATCCTAGACAAGCCTAACCTAATTTAGCCTAGCCTGGCTTTGAGAAAAACATCTACGAATACAAAAATCCCCACATAAAAATGTGTTAACTTAAAAAACCTAGCCTGACCTAGCCTAACCAAACAAAATCCATACAATAGGTACATAAACATAGAGGCACATGTGAAGTTTAAATGTTAGCAGGTAGTGCTTGAGCACCACTTAAGAGTGGCTGGGCATGACCTACAATTATGGGTATTATTGTGCTTTAAGGTGCTCACGAGACAAGTTTCACACACATTTTAATTCCATGAAGGAAACAAAGGGCTAGGTTTGGTTTGCTCAGGTTGGGTTAGGCCTGATCACAATACATTTTTTTTTCATTTGGGAAACTTACAAAAAATGTTCTTTGGATGTCTTAAAAACTAGAAATTGTTTGTTTACAAAAGCACATTAGGGTAAGTTAGGTAGGTAAGTTAGTTAGTTAGTTGTTTATTTATTTGGGCTTCAGGGCGCATTGACTGCATTGGTCATTTTGTGCCCAAGTAAGTGAGGTAAGGTTTTGTCAGTATTTTACTTGGAAATTGAGAAAAAAATGTTCAAAATTATGCTCAATTTTTAAAAGTATATTTCTTAAAAGGGAACCTAGGCTATGTTAAGCTGAATTGTTACTTTTTAACATTATTTGTCATGCTATATTACCCAACTCCAAGCCTCTTTTTTGGTATTATTTTGCTTTCCAACTGAAAAGTAAGCATTCAGGGAGGAAATGAGCATTCATGAATGCAAAGCAAAAAATATATACTGGAATTCATAAACCAGTGTTAAGCATAAATTTATATTTTTAATTTAACATTGATGCATATGGAAATTTCTGAGAAAAAAAAAACACCAGCTAGGAACCATGCATGCAAGGTCATGCAAAAGCAGGGAAACTCCACTAGTGATAAGGGGCCAGAGAGAATGGTTGATCCACTCTCCATGATTGCAAAAATTAGCTCTCAGGAACCAAATGGCACAACACCCTTCCTTTTCACCAGCATTCCTATATTCCTATTCCTGTGTAGGCTTAGGAACCAGGGTAGCAGAATTGGTAGCCTCTTAGTTAGGCAGTTGGTAATTTTGATTTTAGGGCACTTTGACAAAAATGTTATGATCATACACCAGGATAAAACTATTGACCATCATTCCAACCTGTAATGTACTTGGGTAAGCACCTATTTAACTACATGGGAGCTACTGTGAAATTAATTTGGTGGGGGAGGGGGCAAATCTCCTTGATGGCCAAAGCTTGATTAAAAGCAAGTTTTATCTAGTGTACCCATGTCCATAAGCCCAATGGTTAAAATTCGGTATGATTGGGGGGTGGCGAAATAAATTGCCTAGGGGACCAGTGGGCCGCTTAGCATATTCGAAGCAACACTCCTGCCCGGCTATCTACCTATCTACCTACCTAGGCATAGGAAGGATGCAAGAATAGACATCAACACGTGCGTCATTTTGGTCTCACGTTCTACCAAACCGCCGTGAAGATGAGAAGAAACCCTGTTGTACAGATTCAACAAATATACAAACAACCAGCAAATTGAAAAAGGCTTACCCAGTGGAAGGAGCTCTGTGCTGAACCAGTGAGGCAGCACTAGCAGCGGATCCGCGTGCAATGCAGCACTTAGCAGCAACCCCTCCCAAATTCAGTTCCACTGTCCCGCAACGCCATCTTGTAATGCGGTTCAGCTGCGTTCAATGAACGGGGAGTACCGTGGAACGGGGGCAGCGAGCACTGACCAGCGTCGGAAGGCCGCGGCCGCGGCGGCGGCGGCGGCGCACCGCAACGGCCAGTCAAGGCCGCAGGCCGCCAGCGGGCAACACCAGCTAGGAAGGACGACACCAACGCCACCGCCTGGCAGAAGCTAGCATCCTCTTGTCAGGATAGTAGTTTTCCCCAAATCCTGGTGGGCGTGCGTACAGATCCGGAAAAGGGTTTTCGTATGGAAAATCAGGTTCGCTTCAGAAAAATTGAGCATGGATCGGGGTAATAGTAGTTATTGCTTGTATGGGTATAACTCCATTCTCAAAACTGGGGATGGACAAATTTTGGAAAGACTGGAGCAGATTCAGCGGCGGATTTTCACAAGAATGAAGTCCCTAATTTGGTCCATTGGCATGGAACCTTTAGGCTGGGACTCAGACGGGATTTTCTGAAGAGAGAGGGCGGGATAGCGAGCCTCCAATATCTCGTTTTGTTCAATATATGGCGAATTTTTCGAAGTTTTTGTCCATTGCCCATGTTGTATGCCAATCATTAACATATAAAATTGTATATGCGGAAGAGGTGCTTGGCAGCCAAGAACGCAACGGGAGTTAGGTATATTGTATAGGTAATGGTGGAGGGAGTAATTACTTCTGGGGCGACATGCACAATACCCACGATAAATATTTAGGCACGGAAGGCGCACCAACGCTTCAAATAGTGTGGGCAGGTCCAAAACAACATTTGAGCAGGAGGGCGCATCATTTGCAACACCGGTGGCTCAGTTGGCTAAAACGCTGGACTGCATTGGTCTCACATGCCCTGGCTGCCGGCAAGACAGGGCTCGAGTCGCATCACTCGCTCGCGTTTGGCCCCGGCTGAGAGGATCTATTGGTAATTGGCCTAATAAGGCCGGATAAGAGCTACCGGGGCGGCCGTGTCGGTGCATTGACCGTACCTCAATGCTCTTGTTCAAAGTGCTACAGTGAACTGGAATTCACGGATCGGTTGGTGGGGGCAGGCTTCCCACAACGAGCTCCGCTTAGCAATTGAACTGTGGTCGATACAGCCACCCGAGCAAGTATTCTGACGATATTTGTTTCAAAAAGACAATTGCCAGGACCAACACGCTGAATGCTGTTGCAAGATTAGGACTCACTAACATGGAATGTTTTGTTCTTCTTAACAATTTCGCCCCCGTTGGTCATATTTCACGAAGTGCCGAAATTCTGAGCACTCCAAGACCCAAGTCTTAGTCGTATCCAGGACTCAATATTTAGTTTGTAATACATTAGGGCCTCAGATGATGGCTGGGCCGCTTGTGCCGCTGTTGGCGGCTCTGGATTGCTGTGTCGGTGTGCTCAAACTAGTGTTGAGCCCACTAACCGAGCACTATGCTCACCATTTTCATCTTCAAGTTGGAACTAGGTCCATCACTCAAGGTCAGTTCTGGGATACTTCTTGACGCTGAATAACTTTTTCCGGACGGGACGATTTTTACTATTGTCTCGGAAGAGCGGAGTGGGAGGTGGAGTGAGAAAGGTAGGTTGGTGATTTTATTCCGCTGTTTTGCCCATAATTATTTCGGACAACGACACGGACAAAATAAACAGAGAAGGCCGAGGAAACTAATGGCACCCGATCTGTACTTTAATTTCCCGTTGATGGATTCTATTATTTGTTCTCTTCTTTGAGTTTCCGTCTTTATTTGCTTCCAGACGAGTCAGTCGATATGCTGGCGTGGCTCCTCAACTTGAAACTGGCAGTGTTGCCCGACGACCCCCCACCCAGGCTCCAGCCACCATTCCGTGGCCACGGATGGGGCCACATTCAGCATCGTCCGCGACACTGAGGCAGTGGTCTCCCGCCTGAGGAAGTGGTCTCCCGCCTGAGGCAGTGGTCTCCCGCCTGACATCTGTCCGGGACTCGATCCTGGCCTGGCGCCTGACGTTCGCGGTGTTCGGCGAAAAGATGGATTGAGGAGCCGCCACGGCCTGTGTCGTGCTCACGAAGGTCCTCCAGAGCGATCGCCTCCGATGCTCCGGAGCGGCGGCGGAGTCGATGCGGGAACTGCAGCTGTATAGCTTCCGGCACAAACGGAGACGATGAGACAACTGGGTGTACGTCTGCACCAGTGGTACGGCATGTGTGTGGCACGTGTGCAGCTGTGTCGGCAGTGTCCCACGCGGGCCGACACCTGCACTGAGTTTGACACCCTGCTGCGGTCGGTGCCAGACGTGCGGCTCGACTGTCCTGCGGCGCCCGACATCCTGCGCAACGCGCTGTGTCGCCGACAATTGCCTTCCGTCAGAGTGCCTTGTCTTCGTGCGCGGAGGATGTCGATGTCGATGCCCTCCTGTAAATGTCGCCGGGGCCAAAATCGCACCGAGGCCTCTGAAAATCACATTGGGTACCCAAAAAATCGCTGTACCCCCTAGGAATGGCGTTTTGGGCTCCAAAAACGTGGGACCGGGACCCCCAAAAGTCGCGCAGGGGCTCCTGGAAATCACGCTGAGGCCACAAAAGGTCTGGCTAGCGCCCCTGAAATAGAGCTCAGTGCCGAAAAAGTCTGGCCGGACCCATGCAAATCTCGTTGGGGTGCCGAAAGGTTTTGCCGGGGCCACTGAAAGTCGCGCTGTTGACCCAAAAAGGTCGAACTAGGGCCCCTTGAAACCACGCTGTGGGCACCAAAACGTTGGGCCGTGACCCCTGGAAATCACGTTGGGACCCAAGATGTCTCGCCGGGGCCCTTGAAAATGACGCTGGGAGGCCAAAAAGACTGGCCGGGCCCCTGGAAATCATGCTTCGGGGCCCAAAAGGTCGGGCGGGCCCCCTAAAAACCGCGCTTGACCCCTAAAAGTTTGACCGGGCCCCCTGAAAATCACGCTGGTGGCTTCAAAAGTTCGCGCCTGGGCACCTGAAAATCACACAAGGGGCTCGACAGGTCGCACTGGGCCACAAAGGCTCATCGGGACCACAAACAAATGAAGCCCGGGCAGCAAAAAAAAACAAAACAATCCGGACATTAAAAATAACTCTATGGTCCCAACAATCGCGGGACCCTAAACAAATGTAGCCCGAGCAGCAAAAAAAAACAATCCGGACATGAAAATCACTTTGTAGCCCCAACAATCGCACCAAAAGTACCCCAAACGTATTGGACCCCAAAACGTGTCGAGGCCGCTAAACCTCGCACTAGGGATCCAAACAAATGACGCCGGGGCTAAAAAAAAATCGCACTGGAACCTAAAACGTCGCGTCGCACCCCTTGAAAATCACACTTGCGGCCCGAAAGGTCGCACAGGGACCCCAAAAGACGCAGCTACCCCACAAAAATCAATTCTTACCCGGAATACACTCTGCAGTCTCACAAATCGCGTCAATGACACCCAAAAACCGTTGGGCACGGGAAAAGAAACTGGTCAAGGCACCTGAAAAAAATCGCACCGGGAGCACGAAGAATCGCACCGGGGCCCAAAAATATCGCGCAGGGGCCTTGAAAAATAGAACTCTACCCTCCAAAAATTAACACTGCGATTCGATTGAATCGACCAGAGCACCGGAAAATTAAGACCAGGTCCCGAAAGAATATTATCTGAAGGGTCTTTCCACTCTGAAGGGTGCCGTCGGCTCAACAAAAAGCTCGATGAGCAGCCACAGTGGTGTACCAAAGGGGGAAAATGTCAGCACACTCAATCCTGAGTGAGATGGTCCTCCAAGAATCGTGCGGGAGTTCCCAAAAATCGCGCTGGGGCTCCACAAGTTCGCATCGGGCCCTCCGAATTCGCGTGGGGTCTCCGAATAAATAAAGCGGGCCCCAGAAAACTCGCGCCGGGATCGGAAAATTTGTACCGGAGCCCGCCTAAATCGCGTTATGGAGCCCCAGCTAAGTACAACGCGCCCCGCGAACTCCCGACGGTCCCCCGAATGTTGCGTTCGGGACCAAACATTTCCGTCGGTAGTCCCAAAAATTGTGTCGTGGCATCAAAAACTCCCGTCGGGGCTTCAAAAAATTGGCGTCGATGGCCCAAATCAGCACAGCTTGGCCCCAAAAAGTCCCATCGTGACCCGACATAGATCAAGCCGGAGCGCTCCAAAATAAGGAGTCATTCCAAAAAAATATATGTCTGAGCAAGGAAAATCGCTCTTTATCCCCCAACATAGCACCAGATGCCTTCAAAAATCGTGTACGCCCCCCCCCCCAAAAAAAAACGCACTGGAGCTTTTCAAGCTCCAGTGCGTTTTTACAGAAACCGCGGCGGGATACAAAAATATGGCACCTGGGTCCCAACAGAAATCAGGCCGAGATTCGGACATTAAAAAAACAGAAGAGGTCCCCAAAAATCGGGTCGAGCGCAAAACACTGGCGTCGGATCCCCAGAACCACGCGCCTGGGCCCGAAAAAAATCGCTACATGACCCCAAAGTCGTGCTGGGGTCCCACAAATGTGCGTCATGAGCCCCAAATAAACACAGCAGGACCCTTAGAGCACAACGAGAGACGGAAAAGGCACCGGATCCTCGAAGCGCACCAAGTCTCACAAAAAGTAGGACTCGCAGAACCTTCAAACATGCGTTGCATCCCTAAATATACACACCGGGAGCTCTAAAAAAAACACCGGAGGCCCCCAAAGCACACCGGAGCCATCCGATCACATGAGGGCTTCAAAAACAGGCTGGGCTCGCAAAAAGCGACATAGACCTAAACAAGACACCAAAATGCCGGGCACTGCATAAACACATCGGGGTGTTCGAAAATGCGCCGGTACCTAACAAAATGCATCGGTGCAAAGAAAAGCATTAAAAGCCTAACAAGAGCCGGGGTCTTAAAAATGTTCCAGGCCCCTAACAAAAACTGGCTCGAGCCCTAAAACACATCAGTAGCTGAAAAAAAACGCAACGGATTAAAAAAAAAAGAAAACCTAGGCAGGGTTCTAGGATAGGGTGGTTCAGGGTTCAGGGGCTAGCCAGGGTGGCCAGCCAGCCACCTAGCCTCGGTTCGGAGCCCATTCTGGGAGCATATTTAACCAAAGAGATGAAGTGCATCAAGGCTCAGCGGGTATCCTGATTTCTTAATCACCAGAAAATGTGCGTAGAAGAAAACCAATCGTTGAATTGAACTTAGTGAATTTTCTCAGCGAACCCCCATGCGAAGCATTCCATCTCGTAAAATATGGTGCAAGACTATTATGTGGTAGCAATTAGCAAATCGTAGGAGGCCTCGCAGAAACCGAAGACTCGCACGAAGTGTGGCGAATATGCTGAATGCGCAAGGCGGGCGTACACGTTCACGAACGTTGACGTGGTGGCGACCGGGTGTTATCAACTGGAATATACGAAATTGGAAAATTTTGCATTTTTAAGTGATTTGCACAGGCGCAACGTGGGCAGTCTGAGGTGACTTATCAAGAGAGATACCGAAAGAAAAACCATCGAACAGGGTGGGGGAGTTAGGGTTAAAATCCGGTGACTCAGAAACGATGGTGATAGACTGTGCCCCCTCCACAGAACAGCTACGTTGGTCAATAATCGGTTTGTAAAAAAAATATAAAAGGACATTGTGAAAAATTGTGATCGAAATCAGATGCATTTCAACCAAAAATAGTGGTAGTTTGAGCACCCTCTAAATCCGTTTGCCACCTTCCATGAATCAGGCCTTAGTAACGCCACTGGGGGGAAGGGGGGCTGTCCGCCCCGCAAGTTGGCCTCCCCGAAACAGGTGGGCTAGATCCGCCAGTGACGCCATATCATGCGGATTAGGTATGAGCAAGAAATCCCACCTGGTGAAAATTCCTCAGAGGAGGTCCTGCCGCAGACGCCGGTTGGTCTGATGCGGCGGTGCTTTTTCGAAATCTATGATGATCACTTAAAGCAAGCTCAGGACATACGTGCTTACCCGTTTGTGGGTTTTAGTTGAGTGATTGATTTCAGATGTGGGTTGTATGAAGTGGTAGTTTTGCAAGGGTGGCGACGAATATACTAAGCCAGAAAATACGAGTACTGACATGGTTTTGGCTTAGTATGAAAGGGTAGTAATGCGTGTAATTATCCATTTAACCCGAATGATGGCATCCCTCCAATACTGTAAGAGCTAGTCCCCGAAGACATATCATATTTGCACGACTGGTACAAGAGTAGTACGGGTACATCTAGATGTGGTGGTAGCGGTAGGTTCATACGTAGTTCGGCAATCAATGCAACCTTGGTAACGGTCGTGAACGTGGTAGTTTTGGAAGACGCAGACATGGGAAAAATATCCACATAAACCGCAAATGTCAGCGCTCCCAAATGTCCCGGATGTATTCCAGGCAGCATCGTGCCATAGCTGGTGTTAGTCTTCGTGGGTTTAGTGGAGTCCAGACCATTTGCAGCACATACGTTTTAATCCATCTAAGCCGCTTGTGGAGGATTAATCTTGTTGTTAACGTGATACCAGTGGCAGAGCGAGGACTTAACAGAGCGAGGACTTAACAGAGCGAGGACTTAACAGAGCGAGGACTTAACATAGCGAGGACTTAACAAGCGAGGACTTAACAGAGCGGTGGCCATCCAAAGCTTCCTTGCCACCTGGAATTCAGTGTGCCTTCTCTCGCTAAGAGAAAGTGCACTAAATCCAAATCTCATCTCATCTCATCACTTTCATTCAAAGTTTCTCTCGCTCCTTCAAATTGTACCCTACCACCTTCCCATGAAGTCTATGGTCAAAGGCCGGAAGAGGACTCGAGGACACCTTATCCGACAGAGAAGGCCCTAATCACGGGAAAAGGTCGGCGTGGCCGGGAGTGTCCCAGTGGGTGGGAGTCAGCGGGCGGACACGATGCCACTGGCCATTGGCCAGAGTACCGTCAACGCGAGGAAATGCTCCAAGTACACAGTTCCGAGGTAATGGTCGCACAACTCTAACACGATAAACTTAAATACAAGCTCAGACGTTCAGTCACATCACTTCAATTGATGTCCAACATAAACAAACTAGCCATTAGATTGCTGAACGCGGAACGTATGAACATAGTGAGGGGCCTAGGCAGTTGCAGCATGGACCCTGTCCGGTAGCGAGCCCATATAACCCAAAACGTATTCTTCCGGCCAAACCAAACACAAATCCTGAACATATCCAACAAACACAGAACAAATTTAAGCCGCTCGTCCTGCCCGTCGCCGGCGTCCGCCGGTGCTGCGAACTCTTGACCGACAGAAGATCTGGCATGCTGGTTGGTGGGGTTCTTCTTGCTCAGGTAGGTGCCTTTTTGTGTCGCGGAGTTGGCCCCTTTTATTCCATCCTTCCTCCTCCAGTATTGTATTTGATGATATGGAAGGTCTTCTTTTCCATGCCTTTTGCTGGCCATCGGACGGTACGGCATAGAGTCTTGTTTGATTCTACGCGCGGTATCTTTTAGAACAACTCGAACAAAGTCACCCGGATGCATCCGACGCCGACCTCGCAGCATCTCTTTTTTCAGAACTCGCATGAAGCTCTCAGCACAGGCATTAGAAGTTGTGTTCTTGGTCAGAAGCTGTGCCCACAGTGGGGCGAGAGGCATGATAGTTCATATCATATACCTCAACATACGCGGACAATAAAATGGGTTTGTGATTTTCTCTCCCTGCTTACCATCTTGGTTCAACTCGGATTCGACTTCCGCCCGAACGCGATCAAAGTGTCTTCCAAACCTCGTTTTCGTATGATACGTTGACTTCACCCTGAAGCGTGTACGATGAGGATCATCTCGCGCACCATCATCTGGCGAGTCCTCATTACCAGCTGCGTAGCTCATATCGAGGTTGGTTATCTCTTTGGTCGTCGGGGCAAGTCTACCGATTATCCGAAGCAGTCGGTCGAGGGCCTCAAGATATGTCGCCTGCTGGGCCTTTGCGAACAGCCACATGTAACTTTGCCTTGCTTTTTTAGCGAGTTTCATATTTTCAGCTCTCTGGACAGCTGTTGACTCACATGTACACAGCACAAGCTGAGAAGTGTTTCAGGCGTTTGACATTCTCCATGGATACACTGCCAGCACTCGTCTAGGTACTTGAGGAGGTTAGTTTTCATGATTCCCTCGGCAGCTGCGTGTATGATCACCCTCGACTAATCGGTAACAATTCGCTTTGGCTTGAACTGTGCTCGTGCTACCACTTTGTAATCTCGGTCCATCTGTAAAAAGTGTAACCATAAAAAAGTTCCCGATTGAGGGAGCACTATCGCTCTCTGACAGCATTTGCCCCAGAGGATAGCTGGTGCTCTCGTCCGCTTTAGCTAGGATGACGTAGAGGAGAGGTCGTTTATCCCTCACCTGTTTTGTTACTGCACCGGTGGCGTCTACATGGATCACAGATGGCTGTTTTGCAATTTTTTTAAAAGAAGTGTTCCCTGTACATGTGCACCGACAGGGGGTTCTTCCCTACCAAGTGAACTCCCCCTGGCAGTTTTCTGCTGACAATATCTTCGTCTTGGATACCTTCATGGTAGTTGCAATATCTTCACACCAGTCTAAGGATTACCTGCCGCTTTGCCGCCGCTCGTATGCCGCCTGGCGCGGCACTTGAGCAGGTGGTGCCTTCGTTAGGTTGCCAGCTCTGAGTTTATCTTCTGGGGCCTCGTCCAGCAGCATGGCACGTGCTTGATATACCCCATGCACGTTTACCATATCTGCAGCAGATCTTCGGTCTTTTTCAGTCAGTCGGCGGTGAGAAAAGAAGTCGCCGTGCTGTGGTGATCCATACTTCATGACTGTGATAGCAAGCAGTTTGGGCGCTGTCATTTCGGGATGTTCTTCCATGTACAGGCGATAAGTGTGGCAGCCAGGGATTTTACAGCGCGCGCTAGCCGTGAAGAACGGTCCAGTGCGCTTGCGCGATTCTTGTTGTTTGACCCTTCGGGTTTTGAAGACAAGGATGTAAGCAGGCTTGAGTACCTCCGTCTGTTTTCTGTTCATGACTTTTGTCCACCCCTCTCTCATGTCTCCATCCTACATTTCGTTCCAGGTTCGTCTGGAAATAGTCATTTTGATGGACTGTGAATGGTTTGATTTACGGTAGTCGAAATCCCTGCGTGGGCTGGGCATCGGTGACCCGGGTGAACAGTTGCCATCCGGTGCCGACGTCCTCGGTTTGTGTATGCTTTCTGGTGTTCTGGGCGGGTGGATGGTTTTTGGTGTCCTGGGCAGGTAGATGGTTTCTGATGTCCCGGGCGGGTGCATGGTTTCTGGCGTTCTGGGCGTGTGGATGGTTTCTGGTGTCCTGGGTGCGTACATGCCTTCTGGTGCCCTAGCTGCTTGAATGCTTTTTGTTGCCATGAGTTTGTAGATACTTTCTGGTGTATTGGGTGCTTGGATGCTTCCCAGTGTCCTGTGTGTGTGGATACTTTCCGGTGTCAGTATTCTGGATGTGTGCGTGATGTCTGTTGTCGGCGTCCTGGGTGTCGTGATGTTGCCAGTGAGATTGAATATCTGATGGCTCGGAATTTTGAATCTCTTCGGTACAGCGACCACAGTGATTTAGCTCGGCGAAGAGCTGACTTCCTCCGTCGCTGGTTCTTGCAGCCTATAAGTCTTCTTGTCACACTCTTCCAGAACGTCCAGCCATGAGTTTGACGAACACCGGCCAGATCAGATTGGTCCATGGTGGATGTGATGGCCGATGACATCGCCTGTAAATGTCCCAGGAAAGCCACATTAGTGATTTGAATTAGCATGATGGCTCGAGCACATAATGAGTTCCTTAGATAGAGTAAAATTATCAAATACACTAATATGGAAAGCACAAACGGCTCTCACTTGGTTCGCTGCGGAACAAAAAGTACGCCATTGGTGTGCGCGGTGCTCTTGAGCGGAGTACTGAAAAGTATCTCGAATGATGAATGCTGTCACGAAAGCCTCGTGAGCAAAATGTTTGGAGATATCTTGAAATATCGTTCCGCAGTCGAAGCAGAGACGTCCGTCATGTCACCAACGTATCATAATTCAAATACACATTCGTGTACCTCCTAATTCGGCCAGACTTGAACAGTTAGCAATTAGCATTTTTGACGAGGGAACGGACATATGCTGAACGATTTTTTTTTCAATACGCATCCATTTGCCCACTTGAGGCGAAGACGGATCAGAAAAAAACTAATCACTGTGTACCCTATGCATTCAACAGACCAGCCTGTCCTACCATTGTGTACCCTGCCGTTTCTGGAATTTTCACCTGACAACACACATTCTTCAACAGACAGCTGCCCACTGGGTGGGGCTTGCGCCACCTTTGACAATGTCACCGATTTTGACACGATATTAACCTCAATTGGCAACTGGAATGCCGCTGGTGATATTGTCGAAGGTGTCGCTATCCATATGCAATGGATGGCTGGCTGTGTAAAACTTTTGTTAAGAGATGATTATTCAGGAAACGGTAGGTTACACAATGGTACTGTGCATGTTGGTCTGTCCCCTTAGTCTATGGGGAGATGACGTGATTAAAGTCGCTATTTGAAGTGAATAGCGTCTTAATATTCATGCTGTTATGAAAGGTAGCGCAAGCCAAATGCAGTGGGTGGGTGTGTGTGTAAACATTTTTGTCGTCAGGTGAATATTCTAGGAATGGCAGGGTACACATAGGTGCGGTGCGTGCTCGCCTATTTTCTCATCCATTCTCGGATGACGGGTTCCGAGTCGCTATTTGAAGTTTAATAACGTCTTAATATCGGTAATATTGTCAATGGCGGTGCAAGCCATATACATTGGGTGGATTTAAGATCCGATGGGTAGATCGTGGACGATCTAGTCACTAACCTGAGACGATTCTTTGTGAATATGTCCTGGCGATATACAACTATATAATAGCATGTTTTAGTCCAAATCGTAGGGATGAGAAGTCGGCGGCCTTGCTCCAAGACCATCGTCCTTGACCTCTGGAGCTCAGCCTTACATTTGATTGGAAGTGACTACCACTGTGATCAGCGAGCCGAATACTATCTGTGTGCAAGGTTTCAGGCAAAACGCAGGAGTGCGGGTGTTTAACGAATCTGAATCTAAGTGGCCGAATGCAAACATGGTGGAATATGATTTTTCTTTCTTGTGCGCGAGGTACGAGCCCCTCCTGCTCGCACCACTTGCTCGAGCAAGGGGGAGGCGCATCGCTCCATCGCCCCATTCGTCCCGCCGCCCCAGACACAATGGCAAGGTGTACGCTGGTCTAATGAATGCATAGGGTACGTAGTGATCATTTTTATGCTCTGTCCTCGCCTCTACCGAGTAAATTATTAAGTGCGGAAATAATGAGTTGATCAACTGTGTATTCCCTCCTCGTGAATACTGACGTCCAAGTGTGGTCGAATTCGGAGGGTAAACGGATGCATGTTTGAATGCGAATAGGAATGCGTTGGTAACATCACATACATAGTAACATCACAGACGTTTGCCACACGATTCACACAACAAAAACACCAAACCATCTCAAGTTTTCAACATCTACTACCATTCCAGCACATCAATAGCCGTTATTACTCTGGGTACCAAGTCATACAAACATCACTTGCAATGAACACGCAGACACCCAAGCCAACAAAGCAACTACACTAACAAGCAGCGCACATTGCATCACTTCACAATCGGACTACTTCCCTCCCATACAACAAACAATGAACTGACAACTACAAACAACATGGCATGAAACACAAACAGCATTTCACACCATCCACCAAAACTACGAACACTGGGACGCGATCAATCAACGCACACGACACCACCCATAAATCCTGACACGATTACGCATAGGATACAAAACATTAACTCACTTTTACCTTATAGCAAAGCAACCACGACCCCACTGCACTACTTGCAACATAACACTCACAGTACACCACACCCTCATCTACCGTCATAAATACATCCAACGACAACCACTTATCACATACCGCAACACAAACCATGTCAACTTCAGCATCAAAACACTCCTCAATGACAAACATCCAGCACTCCAAGAGCACATTTTCGACTTCCTTTCCCCCACTGGCACATACTCGATATGGAAAAAATAAGGAACCACCTAAAGAGAAAAGAACACAAAATCCATAACAGATAGCCTTGGAAAGAAAAGAACACGGGCATAAAACAGTGATTAAAAACCGCGAGCTGATCCGGAGGAAAAAAAACTCAGCGGCATATATTGTGCGTGTAGTTGATTCGTTACTGTCATGATATGCATATATGTGCAGTTTACTCAGGGAACGTGCGTCATACGTTCGTGCCGACACCCTTCGGCCGTCAGGGTGGTGGGAGGGATAGTCCGGTCATGGTGACCCAATGATCCATAAAACAGCTCTCCATCAACATCCGTTGTCCGATAACATTGGCAGCACCAGCAAAATGCCTTGCTTTGCGTGCGACGAGCGAGGTGATGATAAACATGGATGATATCAAGTGTGATAATACGAAGACCTAAGCGGGGATCTTGATGTATTAAGCGTTTCGTTTCATACAATGCCCATAGGCGTAGTGCTAACTAGTATACGTGTCTAACTGGTTAGCATGCGCAGTGGATAGGTGGATGAAATCCGCCCACCCCTCCGTTTTTCTTCGCAAAAGGGGCCGTGGAAAGCTCCATGTCCGACCGCAATTATCTGGTGCCCCACCACGACTGGCTCCCCCGTCGAAATCGCCATCGCCTGCTGTTGGCGCTCTTCTACTGCGCCCGCCAGCCACAATCGGATCACCTCCCCGGTTCGCCCCGCCGACACAGCCGGCCGAGAACAATCCGACCCCAGCCGGTCAGCGAGGGGACGAGTGGTCTAGGGGTAAGATGCTCGTCTCACAATCGAAAGGTTGTGGGTTCGAGTCTCACCCGTCGCTACTCTTCGCCCGCGACGAATCGGCGTGAGAGATTGGCGACGCTACATGACTCAACGGTCGATGTGTCGTAAAACCAATAACTAACCAACCAACCAGCCGGTCAGCGGAGCTGCCGCGGCCGACGATCCCCCGGATTAGCGTCTGCACCGGCGACCCAACACGCCGCCGGCCTGCACGCCATCACGACCGGCCGACAGCCCCAAACGCACGCGCAGCGGTCCTGCTTACTGATGTCTGGTGTCTGATGTCTGATGACTGATGGTCGTTAGACTCAGAAGACGACAACTCAGACAACATCGCAGTCATCACCCACGCACCCGCCACAAGAGCATACAACAAAACAAACACCACATCTACCAAGCACAAACCACATACTCGCGCCAAATCTTCCAAACACTGAACGTCCCAAACACATCCTATCACCTTGACCCGCCCAAGTCTACCCATGATGTGCAAAAAAGGAGAAAAAAAACACAAAAACAAAACAAAACAAAGAAATGACAAAAGAACAAAAAAAAAAAAAAAACACTAAAAGGCCCAAACCAGGAGAAAAAGAAAAAGAAGAAAAAAAAGACAAAGATAGTACAGACACTACAAAAAGGCCGAAAACATACGCATGTGCATGTATCAATATATGTATACCTTCTTGCATTGTTCAAACCAACGGCGATGACCACTGCTACCCCTCTACACCCCTAAAACGGCACCGTCCGGACCGATTCTGCCAGCTCATCTATAAAACAACTAAACAGCCGATATCACCTCAAGGTGGCAGGCTGGTCAAACTCAAGCACATACACATACACACGGTCGTTAGTGTAGTGTCCGCGTCTCCGCTCGCCGAGCCGGCGTAGCAAACATCTGTAGTGCGCACAGATCACCAGCGTCCGGCTCTGCCAATGTTCGTGGGTAACTAACGCTCTGCTTCATGCTATTGTGCACGCCTAGCAGCATTGTAACCATATACCCGGTGCACTCCGCGTGCTGTTATGATGTGGGCTCAATTTATCTGCCGTAAGAGAGGGAGATGTTCCGTGGTCTGCTACAGTGCAGTGGACTGTCACAGTGGTCCGCCTCCAACCACCTGGCGTAGGCTCGCCGCTAGCGGTTTATGCAATAAGATGCCGCGCCGTACGAATACACGGAATACTCTGAATACACACTGAGCCGAGCTCGCATCTTATCGTTGGCCCAGTCCACTGACTTCTTCGATAGGCTCTTAGCTTGGAATGGCCATCCGGATAGACTTCTTCGTTCTGTCAAGTGAAAACGGACGAATTATAATTAAAGCATGAGTGCAAATCAGATTTACTACAATAATTAAAGCATGAGTGCAAATCAGATTTACTACAATAAACATTCCGCATACGAACGACTCAATTAGCAAACATCACACAACAAGCAACTTTTGCTTACGACATTTTCTCAATCTGCACAGGAGAATAAGCTAAAATATTGAAGATCAAGTGCACGTTCGGTGTTATAAAAGATCACACAAATGTCTACGGGCTGCTTGGATCGAGAGTCTGAACAGCAATACACGGAAGTAAACATGCTTCACCTCTAGCGTTCCCAGTCCAGTCCCCTCTAGCGCTCAGTGACCATTTTCAATCGTCAGGTGCTCTCTCCAATTGTTAGGGGCTTGACAATCTTTCCTTGACAATCTTTCTAGCTCTGACTTTGACCCTCGCTATTCCTAACAGCCATCGTTAGCCTTAGGGACTCTTCTTAGATATCAGGGGCTCTGTTAGCCCTCTAGGGCCCTTTCAAGCTGCAAGGGTCCTTCCTAGTGATCGACAGCTCTTGTGGGTTCAAGAACATTCTAGCTCTGAGGGTGGCTCTCAGTATTCCTCACCTCAATCGCCAGCCAACAGTTTTTTTTTTTAAATCCCCACAGGGGACCTTGTTCATCCATTAGGGGCCGCTCTCAATCTCAGAAGAATCCAAGGCCAGACCTCTCCGACTCAGGAGGGCTGCCCCCCCCCCTTGGCTACGTCACTGTTCCAGGGGCCTTCATGTCGGGCTAGGGGCCTTCACGTCGGCCCAAGCCCTTTCACGTCGGCACAGGAGCCTTTCACGTCGATCCAGGGTCCTTCATGTCGGCACAGGGGCCTTCATGTCGGCCCAGGGGTCCTTCATGTCGGCCCAGGGACCCTTCAAGCTGACTACTCCACCAGTCACTGGTGTTATGCTTATACATCATACGCCCATCATTAGAATCTACGACTGAGACAATGAATTATTCAAAACACGTATTTCAGCGTCAGCAATTGTAGGAGAACTTGGCATAGTTATATCGCTGTCCTATGCAACTATCTCAACAATGTTGGAACAAACAAAATGTTTTAAAAGAATGCATTACCTCCTCAGCAAGCGCCGAATCGTTTGCGTAGCGCTGCAGAATCGCACGCTTCATATTTGGGGTCCTGTGGCTATGCTTGGTGATGACCACTCCCTGGAAATAAGACAGCATACTCAATCTCACATGTTAAACAATTATTAGCCTGGTAGTGACATATCAACATCAAATTAGCCGACATAGGTTCACGAAAATGCATAATAATGTGATATATGAAACGTACATATTACGGCAAAACACCGAACCATTACTGTCAAAATGTGACCGCATTTTCGGTGCGACAGGGACAAAACCTAGTCAAATCTCAAGTTTTAAATGCACATGCACGATTGAAAAGAACACCAATATGAATACAACTACACAAATTACGCTTCCCGATTCGTCCCAGTTGGCTCACATTTTGCAGGGATAATTCACCCAGTTGTCCAGACCAATCTGCCACTTCTTATGAAATTAAATGAGTATGATTCGCATACTTTCCTTCAAAATTGCTTGCAAATTAAAATAATCCCAACTGAAGAAGAATTCTGAAGCAAAATGTGATCTAGACACAAATCATAAGATTTGGACTATAATTGAAGATGAAATATAATATAAATAACACCGGTAAGTGGTCAAACGGCACTTTTATCAGCATGATAAGTAAAGGCTGATGTTAAATATCCTCTGGAGCATGTGTTTGCCATACGAAAAAACTAGATACTAGGAAGGCAGAAAAAGAAACAAAAATAACCAAACCGAACCACACAACGTAACTGTGTTTTCGGTGCGCCTTAGAGCTCCAATGAACACCACCAAACGAAAGGAACCCGACCCGACTCAACCAGGTTCAACCCAGCCTCATGCAAGCTAACTTCATCGAACTAATCCTAACCAAATCGAACTCAATGTATCGCGTCATAACCTGCTGCAACCTACAACACCCCAACACCCCTAAGAGTAACCAATCTAACCAAGCTGAACCCAGCCGACAGGAACCTAACTTGATCCAGCATTGCTACAACATCCCTAACGCAACACAAAATAAAAAACTATGCATTGCGACTTGCACGCAAACAATTGGAAGGAAATGTTTCACTCATGCGAGTGAGTGATGTGAATAAACACTTCGCAATCCACTTACGACGCTTTTAGAATATGCATATTAGCATGTGAATATTGTGAAGCCAATACAAACGCTGCCAAAAATGTCTAGCCCGTATTTGTGTCGGGTACGAAAAGAAGAAAATTAATAATTGCTTCAGCAAATTCCGTGTGCGGAAATACGTCATCGCACCAGAGTCGCAGCTAGGGGACATGAGCACATTACGAAAAAAGTACACGAAATTCGCAAGAAATCTTTGCATTTTCACCAGGAGAAACGAGAAAATGTGTGACGCGCGAAGCGCACTAAAAGCGTTCACAATATTTTTTGTTAATCCGGTCCCTTCGGGAATGAAACAAATCCAGTAACTTCGGGAATCTTACGGGCTGCGCAACTGCCCAATATTAAACAGTTGATGATGCACTATTACAAATGTTGCTAGGATTTACAGGACAGACGGATATGTTGCGCTAATATTCTCAGGCACAATAATCTGGTGTTAATATTTGCATATTAACACTGGTGTTAGTGGTGTTTATGGGTAGCATATTAGCACTGGTGTTACTGGTGTTAATATTAGCATATGATGCATAATTAAATGAATGCAGTGTGGCATACATGCAAGATTGATTTGGTGACCAACCCCACATACACAGCGGAACCCTGCACACACATGGCGCCGCACTTAAATATACCAATATAAGGAAAATAATCCATAAACATCAACGGAAGAAAACAGCATGGCCCTTACCAGACGTACGATAGTCTAGTGAGGCCGAGTTCACCCCTTCGAATTCTTCAGCCGAAGACTGAAAATTCCTCCCCATGGGTGGAAAAGGCTACATGGGTGAAAAAGAAAGACAATTTTAAATTTAGGTGTGAATCTTTTTCTTTTTCACCCTATGGGTGAACAATTAAAGTTCGTCCCCTATGGGTATACCCTCACCCCCTGAAATATCAACCGAAAACGCCCCTTCGAGTGGAAAAGACGCTCGAGGAACTTCACAGTTGCGCCTCTCTGGGAAATAGTGCCCCCACGATAGAAATTCCTGGCTTAGCACCGGAAGCCATCACGTTACGCGATCGTAATATTCCACTTTCCTAATAACGTCGTTTCCTTGAATAAATCCACCACGCAACGGCCAGTAAGAGGATCCAAACTTATCATTATATGCTCATGTTTAATTTTAGCTGTCTTCTTTCTTTCTTGTTTTTGCCGTTTGAAAATGCATAATATATGTATCGGTTTGTTAAAATGTACTTTGTTTTGTAAGTAGATCACTTCATCTTGTTGCCATTCAGTACGGAAAGTACTTTACTCATAGGTCGCTTTTTATACGACCTCCTAAAGCATATTTGTCGGGACTGACCTGATCTACACGTGCATTAACCTAGTTCTGCGTTATACTGACTGTATGCTTTCGGTGTGATTCCAGGTTAAATCCAGGAGCATTCAGTTTGTGTGGTTAATATAATTATACAACTGAATATCGTTTGATCAATATTTAGGTACCAAATTTTACGAAGCCCATCAATATTCTTGGAGATTCTGTTGAAACTTTTGGATGATAAAATACCGCACACTAAGCCATCCAATAGTCCTCAAAACAGTACCAAAATACGATACATCCGACTCGCATAAGATGCAAGTGCCCTCCAGATACCCCTCCGTGACGCCACAATGCTATATTGCGGGCATATGACATGGTTTGAGTGGAAATATCAGTCAGTATAAACCTTGAGTGAACCTCCTCCCACCTCCTGGCAGTCGCTGTTTTAGCGGTATTTATTTCGTTGTCAAGGTATTTAGTGCTCAGTTTTTGTTTCCAAGTATTCGCCACATATTAATGGGTCATAGAACATCGTTTCGAGGGGAATTTCCCTTTTCTGGCCGATAATAACGCTCCCTGAAACTCACAGTCAGCCAGGGGCGGATCCAGATAATGGCTTGAGGGCGGAGTTAACAAATTTTCTCCGATTTTGCAAATTCACCACATTTGAAAAGCTAACAATTGTTGAGTCTGTTTGAGACATTATTTATCCCAAATGTTATTAGATTTTGAGAAAATGTCATCTCTGAGTTTGATTTCCACACAAATTAACCTCTTCTTTGGGCAGGGTATGACCCCTGTTTGTTTGTTTGTTTATGTATTGATTGGTTCACAACTCACTTTATGCACAATCACTGCTAATGGTGCCACCCAAAATGTTTCACCTGTGAGTTCCAGGATTGGGAAATATTCAGAGCTGTGTGAGTGTTGGAATGGTCCCTGTGGTCCCATCTAGATCTGCCCCTGAAGTCAATGACATGTTCCCTAGCAAATTATTTGGTATGATAAGAAATGCTTGGCTTTCACCATAAATTTGGAGTGTCCCTTTTTGTTACAAAAAAACACCAACCACACTGGAAATGTATAAGGGATGAGTCCAGGCATCAGCTATGGGTACCTACTTAGGTACCTACCTAGATACCACAAAGCATGTCAAAAGGCTCTACTGAATGTGCATGCAGAGGTTGTGTTAATTGGACATTTAAGGATAAAGGCATGGGCGTAGACCAAAGTTGGAAACCACCAAACCTACTGGCTGCTAATTTATGGGATTTAAGGACCAGCTGATTCAGATGATTTGCAAGCTTGAGAGCCCTATCTTTTAACATGTATTTATTTCTTGTCAACAGGTTTAGGTAAATGTGCATAAGAGGCCCTTAGTCCAATTTTTGGTCAGAAATATGCTTTCTGGCAAAGGTATTCAGATATGATGTGCATTAATTTAAAATTCATTTCTTTGGGACATGAGTAGGTAAGTACATACTTATTGAGATATGAACAAGTCAAGTTGAAGTATGCATATCTCGATAAGCAGGCATTTTACCTAGAAAGGAACATCAAAATCATTAACATAACAGTTGTTTTAAATTATAAACTTGTCCTTTAAGTTGTTTTATGAATTATTTTATTGTTTTCCAATGTAATGCTTATGAACCATGATTAAAATGATGTAGCTACTCATTTCTTCTGCAAGTTCTTGCTTTTCAGTTGGGAAGCCAAATAATGCCAAAAAAGTGGCTTGGAGGTAGGTAGAATACAAGAATGTTTAAAGAAAATTAACATAACCTAACCTAACATAGCATAGCATCATGTCTCTTTCAAGAAGAAAAAATACAGAACAAATTAAGAAACTTTCAAACAAGTGATGTATTTTCTCAACATTTTCTCCAAATGAAAAACCTACCCCAACCTAAGCTAAGCTAGCTCAACCTGCTTTGAAAGCAGGTTGATATTTCAGTATTAAACAAGTTTTTTACATACATTTGTTTCCATAAAGCAAACAAATGTTTTAGGTTTGGTTAGGTTAGGTTAGTTTAGGTTTTTTTAAGTTTGAAAATTTATGAAAAAAATTTGAAAAAATGTTCAAAAAAGTTTGAAAATGATTTTTCCTTCAAAAGCAGCTTATGTTAGGTTAGGTTTGGTTAGGTTAGGTTTTTTAATTTCAAAGACAAAATACATTTTACATTTTAAATATTTAATTTTGTAACTTTTATTTTTTCCAAATGGAGGTTAAGCTAGGTTAGGTTAGGTTATGTTGCATTTTTTCAAACATTTCTTGTTATGCTATGCTACCTAACTCAAAGCCCTTTTTGGTGTTATTTTGCTCACAACCTGAAAAGTAAGCATTCACACAGAAAATGAGTGGTCCCATCATCTTAGTCACATTGATGGACATTGCATTGGAATGATAAAATCCAAGAAGTCATAGAACACCTTAAAGGACAAATTTACTCATATTTCTTTGCAGTAAATTTGTGCTTTAGGGTATTAAAAAAAAAAATCCTTTTTTCCAATGCAATGTTTGTGAAGGTGGTTAACATGATGTGACCATTCGTTTCCTCTACAAATGCATATTTTTCAGGTTGTGGTAAAAGAACATAAAAGTGAGGCTTTGAGTTGGGCAATATAACATAAGATGATGTTTAAAAAATACAAGTGTCACAACCTAGCCTAGCCACTCATATCAGAACATTTGAAAATTGAATACCACATGTTTTCTCAAATATGTTTTTTGTTCAGATGACAGTCTTATGTAATGTAACCTAAAATAATCCAGCTAAACCTATTTTTGGAGATATATTCCTTTTTTAATGAACCGAAAAAATTGTAACCAATTGTTACAATCCTTCTTGCTATAATCAGTCCTTGCCGATTAAAACTCAGTTTGGTCCTCTTCTGCTCTTGTATTGGTAACTGACCGACGGAAATGATCAGGAATCCAAATCATAGATCGGACGCCTTACGCTAATCGTGAGTTAACGTAGCGCCCCGACTCCACTGACCACAGCGAACGAGCCCGTGACTGCAGTCTGCACCACCAGCCCACCCGGACAGAATCCACCCGGACAGCTCCCGGTCGTCACTGATGGTTCAGCCCTGCAATGCTCCGATCCCAACGGCGCACCACGGATGGTCCAACAACAGGCAGGTCTCAACCACAGCGTCGATCCCGCCGACGCCGTGCATTGAGGCCGACCCACCCCACAGCGCACGACCCCACCGACACGCCGCGAATCGGGGACCGTCCCAGAGAGCTCACCTGTCCCGGAGAAGTGTCCGGGCATAACTGACCGCTTGCCACTACGCACCGCCGACATGACCTCCGGTGGTAACTATCCACCAATGAAATTACAGTAATGCCGTGACGCATCAGCACGTTCGCTATTGACTGAGGAAGTGAGTCACAAAATGTTTCTAAATAACCAAACCTTACCTACCCAAACCAAAATCATTTGTTTGCTTCAAGACAAAACAGATAAAATGTTTGTAAAACCTGTCTCATGAATACCCTAAAGCACCATAATACCAAAATTTCTGAAATGTTCTGGTAAAACTTTCAACAATTTTGTTAAAACTTGAACCTAACCTAACCTAACTAAACCTAACCCAAACACTGTTTGCATTATGGAGGTAAAATGTGTGTAAAGCTTGTATTGTGAACACCTTAAAGCAAAATAATACTACAATATGTGCAAACAGTAGCGCAACCAGGGGGGGCAAGGGGCCATGGCCCCCCCCCGAAATTTGTTTGGGGCCCGCTCCGAGCCAGGGGTCGGAGTGGGTCACCCTACTCAGAGCCCTGGCTAGGGGCCCGCGAAGCGGATCTGTGGCTCGAATCAGGGGCCCTTTGAACCAACTGAAAATCTGGGAGCCCGTTTTAACCAGGGCCCGCCTCGAACCGGGGCCCATTTTGATTCAGGGGCCCGCATTGAACCAATAGCCCGCTTAGAACCAGGGGCACGCTTCAACCTGGGGCCCTGTCTTGAACCAGGGGCTCTCTGGAACCAGGGGCCCGCTTCGAACCGGGCCCACTTTGATCCAGGGGCCCGCATTGAACCAATAGCCCGCTTAGAACCAGGGGCCCGCTTTTACCTGGGGCCCGCCTCGAACCGCTAAAACCGGAAAAGTGCTTTTATTTCTGCGAAGTTTTACAAACATAGAGGCCCGATCAAAAGTAAGTGCATGTTTTCCGCAGACTTTTTTAAAAACATGAGGGGGGCGCTTGCGAGGGGCCCGCTCTCCAACCCTGCCCCCCCGAACTGAAATCCTGGTTGCGCCACTGTGTGCAAAACTTGTCTCATGAACACCTTAAAACACAATTGTAAGTAGCATACCACCAAATATATGCTGAAGCCCTCCAAACCACTGCCCAGTCCTCAAACTTCTCAAGTCACTGTTTCCACTGTCTCAGTTTGCTCAACTATCTTCACCATCCTCCAACCATTCCACTTAAACACTGTTGGATGTCACCATGTTGTCATCTATTTAAATCTAAATTTGTTTTCAATGATTCTAGGTCAATGAAATCTAACCGTGGCCAGTGACCAGCATGAAGCAATCCAACTCAACTGGCCTCATAATAGAAGGCCTACAAAGCCCACACAATCTACAAAGCCCGCAAAACCTCGTCCATTTTTGTAGACTCATCCCATTCTGGAATCACTCACGACCTTGACTCCCGGTCAACCTATGTCGTGCGTTTCTGCTGTCTGGAACAGTCCGTGACGTTTCACTTCCGCAGAGCTACCGCCATCTGTTGGTAGAGCCATGAACAACACTGTGCACATAGATGGCACCACTGTCCCACCTGCAAAATATGTTTAAAAGAAAAGAAAACATTTTTATTAATACAGATGCATGCTATCCCCTACAATAAATAAAGGAAAGTGTACAGGAATAGGGTTTTTGGTGGGACAATATGAAGAATAATGTAGACATAGAATTAAAAAACAGCTTAACCTACTGATGTTGGATCACTGATATCATTACATCACTGAAGGAGCCCACATCATGTGCAATGTCATTACTAAGTGGCATGATTTTGAATAGTGAACATATTGCTTATATGTGATTGCCCAAATAACTGGTACAAACAGAGGTTGCTAGGTGAGTTCAACAATCCAAGTCCATACATTTTCTTCCCAATTTCCACTCCGGGGCTTCTTATGCATGAATACTGGAGTTTACAGAGTGGTAAGTCATCTGAGGGGAAGAAAATGATTTGAGAAATTAGGAAGTAGTTTGAAATTAGTATTCAATAAATTTGTATTGCGGAAATTCCTATTTATCTGCTAAAGTTCAGAAATGGTACAATAAATTCGGTACTAAGGCTTAGTAAGACCCATAGCCCCATCTGAGTCCGGTCTGGGCAGAGAAGATGTTGAGGATGAGAAAAAAACGAGTGCTCTAATCAGTGCTATACCCTGTGTCCAAAAGAAGTTATCTAAGCATTCCATTGCTCCCATCGTGATGGTGGATTCATAAACATCACATCCTGAAGAAAGGTACTGAGTCAACTACCATGCACACCTGTTACCATCATAAGTCTCCACTTATGAACATGATTTGAGACACCTACTGTCATCAATCCCACTCCATTCACCTCAATTCCTCCCCCCTACTGCTCAACTTAGGATTAGCAAATACAATTTCTGCACCTAAGGAATTTATCTACCATTAAACAAAAATATATTAAATGAGGGTCTCCCAACTACCTACATCACCAGGCAGCCTATTCCACTGATCAGCCACCCTTAGTCAGAAAATTTACTGGCATTTAGCTGTCCTACACCTTGACTTGTCTAACCTGAATCATCAGGTTATTGTTCGGTTACCAGAATACAGAACGATGTTTTCAGGCGAAATATTCGCCCTTAACGATGCTCTTCTACACACTACAAGTATTGACGCACCTCAGGCAGTTACCTGCAGCAACACGAAGTTATCCTTACATTCTTTTCAAATACTACATGATATTGAACATCCTTTCATCCATGAAATAATCCAGCGTTATTTCTCTCTGTCTCCAACTCAAACCGACATCTGTCTGTATACCGATTACTGGGTCACACCAATACACCAGGGGATGGGCTCACTGATTCTCCAGCGAATGAGGAAGCACTCTGGGAGATCTATTCAGACCCCTCTACCGCTGCCAGACGATATGCGCTAGCCAGAGGTCTGTTTCGAAACTTCCCTAAGCTTAAATAGATCGTCACTAAACTTCAATAGCCAACCAACTACCTGAACACCAGAGAACCTGCAAAATCTTCTTAGAGACGCATATGCTGACTTGGCGATTACTGTTATCGGTCTTGCATGCAATGTACACCACGTTCACGAAATTTAGTGCTGGAGAGTTTTCTCCCTAGGTACATGCATCTGCTGGGCACGTCTACGGTAAAAGTCAGCGCTTGTCTGGGAAGCGTAGGCCGATTGCTGTGCATTCTGAGTTCTCACCCCGTAGGTCCCTTTTGTATTTTGCAAGATCGAAAAAAGTGGCTTCGGCTGTTTTTTCTTCTTCTGGAACCGTTGTTCCAACATACCGCTTGCTTCGCCACACTGAAGACATCTGCGAGGGACGCTCGGCGGGCGCGCGATCTGCGGACGTCTCTGATCGCGACCCTTCCCGCCACCTTCCCGCCACCTTCCGCCACCTTCCGCCACCTTCCCGCCACCCTGGGACTGTGCCGGGTTCAGAGTAAATCGCTCGTCAACTCGTCCTGAGGGCGTTGGTGTGCTGTTCGCTGTCTTGTAGCTGGTGCACGCGAGGCGTTGACAGGATGACGGGCGGCGGAGGTGCTTGCCAGCCGTGTGTCGGTCGAGGTCCTCCGCCGGGAAGTGCTGTTAGTGGGTGCTGCTTCTCCTGGCGAATCTTAGAAAGGCACCTGAACAAGAAGAGTAGCAGGGACAGTTTTTCGGTAGGTTGGATTAGATCTCCCTTATCTTGCTTAATGCAAGATGAGTTTGCTTTCTGAAAGCAAGAAGATGGAATAAGGTTGCGCATTTAATAGCAAGTCAGCTGTTCCCTGACCTGATCAGTGGGACTTCAAGATAAGATCAGGAGCTTGAGGTTTCCAGAGCTGAAAATTGATGTTCAGGTGGGGGACCTCAAGGTTTTCAGAGATGCCAACTTGATGAGGGTCTTGGAATTTTCGGAGGTGTCAAATTGATGAAAGTGAAAGAAACAGAAGTTTGAGAAAATCTGTTCGTTATTGGGCGAGACCCGAGCAAAAAAAGATGGATGTATGCTTGGCGCCCAACAGCTGGTGAGGGTTAATTCTTTCACCGGGAATTAGCCAAAATACTATCACTATGGGATGAAAGTTGGAAAGCAGCTTCCCTCACATCATTCAAAGTGGAGATTGACTTGTTCTGGGATTTAGTTACCAGTGTTTTTATTTTATCTAAGTGTGGAGCATACCCAGAATGTCACAGTCCTATTTCTGTATCTCTTTGACTCATTCCAACAAGAATGAGTAAGGAGTGATGATATTTCATATCATGTCTGAAGATATGCAAAAGTAATTGCATGGCTGCCAGAACAGTTGATGATGCAGTTGGACACTTGGGTGCTAAGTTCATAAATGGTCTTTTTGCTAGTGATACATAAACCAATCTTTAGGAGATTTGATGTAATGTTGTCATGTGTTCGAACATCCTAGTTGCAGGTACCAAGTTGGGTGTTTACTTATAAAAGGATTAGTGTCTAATTACAGGACGAAACCGATGCATTTATGTAAAATTCATAATAGCTATTGTAAAACTATTCCAGTGTTTTAGTGAAATCGAAGACATTCAACTGATTTCCGGCATCCATATCTCCAGAGCCCGAGCTGATGATAAAGATGTGTTATCAGGAATGTATTGAGTGCTCAACATGAATATTGTAATATTGGGTGTGTCATTTTAACAGACTAGTAGGTACTACTGACAAGCCTTGGCAGCTTAAAGTGATAGTTGTTTCCTTTACATTTTCCAGGACACGGCTGGAGTTGCTTTTAATCCACTATGAGGACAAAATATGACTTGGATGCATCCAGGGAAGGTAAGCTGATGGTTGTTTTTTTTTTCAGCGACATGTGGTTATTTGCATGGCGAACCAGCCCACCATCAGACCATTTGTGGCGACCTATTGGAACTGAATGGGCGACAGCCATACCAACGTGGTGACTCCCTACCAACTTTGGGACATTAATGATGGGGCTATGGAACAGCGTTGCAGTTGGTAGGACAGGGTGTGCCCGAAACGGACATCACCCTTCAACACATTCAAATGCTGCTGCATGTGTAACATGCATTACAGGTTACAGGCTGGGCATGGTTATCTGGGAGATCCGAACACTTAATCACTATTCGAGGGTGATTTTTGTACGTTTCATCTGATCCTAGCAAGTTTAATAGGAAACAGGGAAACAAGATGTGTGGAAAGTCTGAGGAATTTGTACTGAATGATGCAAATTTATGTGTTATCGTGTTTGTGCTATTTGGTGGTGTTTTGTTTTTTCTTTTGTGCTGTTAGTTTTTGCTTTGACGACGTTTATTAATATAAAAAAGACTTGTCCCTGTAGCCCAAAGCCTTTATATACTCCTGAGGGTTCATCCACTGTTGGGGAAAGAGTCACCATCTAACCCGTCTTGGTTGTCCTGGTAGGACTGTAAGCGTGAGCAGTTGTAGCGTGCTAAAAGAGTATTGTACATTGTACAGTACTCTTTAGTTGTACACTGATTTATCGGTTGCTCATGCTTCATAGTCACAGTGTGCAAACATGAAAACAAAATAGACCAAAACGTATATTTTAATGATTTTTTTGCACGTAATAATGGATCTTGAAATTCTTATCTCCAATTGTAATCCTTACACTTATGTTTATTTATCAAATCCCATAGCTAATGTAAATCGGTTTTATCGCTCAGGAAGAGTGGATTGGATGTGGATGTGGGTGGATTTTGTACATAATGTGCCTTTTGAACACGCCCTGTTTGACTTCATTCACGTGAAAGGTGACGGCAAAGTGCTAGTTCCACTTCGTTGATCACCAGGATTTTGCAGAGAATACGCGGCATCCGTGAAAACGTCCTGTGTGACTTCAGCATGAATTTGGGCACTCAAATATTTGTAAACCTCACCATAATAGTTTGGCATAGTGCAAGACACGTATACACACACGCACGAACGCACGAACGCACGCACGCACGCACGCACGCACGCACGCACGCACGCACGCACGCACGCACGCACACACACGCACGCACGCACGCACGCACGCACGCACACGCTTGACACCATGCCTGACCACAATGGTGAGGCTGGTAAATCACAGAATGCTCAAGTTCGTGTTGAAGTGAAACGGAACGTTTTCAGGAATGCAGCAGCACATTCTCTGCAAAATCCCTATTGATGAACAGTGTCAAGTGCGTAGCGTACCGCTTCGCTCTATGCCATCTTGTCCTGGAAACGCGTTCTCCAATGTGACATTTTCAACGGCAAAACGTTATGCCGTCTTTAATATATGCCCACTGATTTGGAACTAATGTAATGTACCAACCGAACCTGTCGTGAGTCTCCTTTCAATCCACGTGGATGGATATCAGCCGGCGCCGTTCTTATCCGAATGGCGATCAACACTGGTTTGGAACGTGACGCGGCTGACCTGACGGCGTTGACCTGCTGTGTCGGTCAGGTGACTGCAGTCAGCTGGCGCGCGAGTCGCACCCGTTCGTGGAGCCGGCGTCTACGCCGCGTCCGCTGGTGTACACGGCGCGCGACGAGCCGGTCAAGCTGAGTCCCGCCTGGGAGGCGGCCAACGTGCCCGCCGACCAGCTCAACTTCCTCGACGTGACCGGCGACCGGCCGGCCGACCAGCAGCCGCCGCAAGACAGGTCAGCACTCCCGGGCTCGACACTCGCACCGCTCGGAACATTTCCAAATCCCGCGGCCCACCGGCGAAACAGCGTGGGCGGCGCCATTAGCCGTGATCGTGCATAAAGTGCGTCGAGAACAACCCGATAAACAATAAACAGACAGGTCAGCACCACCATACACAGTACAGTGCTGGCGCGCCCGAACCGCGTCAGCACCGTCGTACACAGTGCACACACGCATATGGTAGCCCGAAGCGCGTCAGCACCGTCGTACACAGTGCACACACGCATATGGTAGCCCGAACCGCGTCAGCACCGTCGTACACAGTGCACACACGCATATGGTAGCCCGAACCGCGTCAGCACCGTCGTACACAGTGCACACACGCATATGGTAGCCCGAACCGCGTCAGCACCGTCGTACACAGTGCACACACGCATATGGTAGCCCGAAGCGCGTCAGCCCCGTCGTACACAGTGCACACACGCATATGGTAGCCCGAACCGCGTCAGCACCGTCGTACACAGTGCACACACGCATATGGTAGCCCGAACCGCGTCAGCCCCGTCGTACACAGTGCACACACGCATATGGTAGCCCGAAGCGCGTCAGCACCGTCGTACACAGTGCACACACGCATATGGTAGCCCGAAGCGCGTCAGCACCGTCGTACACGGTACACACCCGCATATGGTAGCCCGGGACAGGTCAGCACGGCTATACACAGTACACACCCACATATGGTAACTCTAGACAATGGGGGCTGGCCACCACTTATTACAGCTAGCGCTAACCACTAGACGTAGGGGGGGCAATACGTGAACATTTTAGTTCTAGGTCCACATTTTATGACTCTTGACACAAACATATGGGAACCTATTTCAAATGTTTTGCCATCAAGCTGACCTTTGAAACGTCTAGTCTATCGTGTATCATATTTAGCCACCTATAGAATCCTGCTTCAGCTCAGCACTGGTGCAAAGTAAACCTTTGCTTTGTAGACCTTTCCTTTTTCCATTTTTCCCCACCTACTGAGTAAAATTGGACAGAGGGCGGGGAAATATGGGGTAGCTAGCACATGCGCTGTAGATAGAAAGGCGATACTGTTCGTTAGCTGGGTATTAACAGTTTATGAAGATCAGTGTCTTGGAATTCATTTTTCGTAGAGTGGAAGGCAGCAGGCGAAGGCAAAACTCGTGATGACGTCGAAACAAGTTGGCAATATGATAGGCAAAAGTGCAGGCAAAGGTGTAGGCAAAAGATGATATTGACAAATGGACCGGCGGCAAACTGCAGCTGCTGGCAATGTTGTCACGGTACACCCGCCAGGAACCGAGTGTGTTGGAGAGATCAACATTTACTTCAGGTGTACGGTGTTAGGCACGGGAAAGACCAGGTACCCTGTTTGCCCCGTCCTTCTCACCCCGTGATCCTCGAAGCGACACATTTGGTTAGTTGAGCATACCGTCATGCGTGGGCACGAATCCAGAGAACATTTTGCGATACGGTAGACGAGTAGATAAAATTCCAGTGCAATGTCAGTCTGAAAGCAATATATTGCTTAGAAAGCCCCAAGTACATGCAACATTGGACCTTAATCATAAAACATCCATGGATGCGAAAATAACATTGGACCTTAAAAGGCGTCCTATGCTCACTCCACGCCCGATCGGTCTTCTTGCCACACCAGAAAAGGACGGCAAATGGGGGAACTATTAATTGACATGAGTGACACCAGGTCGCAGTTATAATCAAGGAGTAATTGCGAAATCTCATTTTCCATGTTGCGTCCTTGCGCCCCCCCCCCCTTCCCTATATCGCTAACCACTAAGTGTGGTGGCGATGTGGGAGAAAATGACGTTGCAGAATTCGAATCATGGAGCGGTAAATTGTAGCGAAATTGAATCTGCTTTGGATATTGAATTGCCAGAACATAGTTAGCGTAATACTGCCTGGTTGCAGGCGTCCAGACGTTGATGCTATGAACATTATTACTAAGTAGACTGTAATCTTTGCTTATGTGTCGTGCAAAGACTTCTGCAATTTTGCTTGTATTTCCCTTTTTATAAATTAAAAAAGCATATACAGCAATTGGTATCATTCGATGTAAGTAGTGGCCCCAAGTACATGCATGTTTCATGACCGGGAATTTATGGTTAATTATCACTGCTCCGGATCAGCTGGAGTTTCCAAAACGTCATTATCTTGTGGAAAAAGGACATTTAAAATTTCATGGCTAGCCCAAAACCAACGTTTATGTGATAGCATTTTTATTAAAGGGGGTAGAAGGCAGATAATGACCTTGGTTTTGGCAGGCCATTTCCCTTCCTTCAAAGTGCGCCTTACATGTTTTGCTGTCTTTGAGACATCGCTCACTCAGTTAAAGCATTAGTGTACTATGCAAATTTCGAGTGGCTCCTGTACTTTTTCTTTCGCTCATTGTGGATAATGTCGGACGATAAAAACCTCGGCAACATTGGCCAAGGAAGCTGGACAATCGAGATAGCAATGCATTGCGGGGTACTGCCCTTCCAAAAGTATGCAAACCCCTGAAGCCAGGTCGAAGGTGCTTATTTACAGAATGCACAACGACTTGAAGATAGCAGGGTTTGATAGCTAAATTATTAGGGGACGAGTGGTCTAGTGGTAAGATGCTCGTCTCACAATCGAAAGGTTGTGGGTTCGAGTCTCATCTGTCGCTACTCTTCGCCCGCGACCAATCGGCGTGAGAGATTGGCGACGCTACATGACTCAACGGTCGACGTGTCGTAAAACCAATAACCAACCGATAGCTGAATTACTGTACTGGTGAATGTATCGCTTCAAACACGAACTAGGCTGGGTCGAAGCATATATAACACAGCTTACGACGAATTTAACCGAGGTTTTTTAGTCGTATGTTGTCATGCATGTATTGTTATACCCGATCCATTTGATGGAGCATTGCGATGTAGCGCAACGCCATCAGTATGATTAAACTGGCTGTTTGAAGGGGCGGATATCACCTCCGCCGCCCCGACCACACCTCAGGCAGTTCTCCTGTCGTACGGCGGGAAGAACTGAGACATAATTTAATATTATCGAATGCATTCTTAAAACCGATCAGTGTGGTCAACTTCGGGAATTTCAATGGAAATCGACACCAAATCGGGAGGATGTCTTTATCTTCGGCCAAACTGTTGCTTCCTATTGAGATCTTGATTGGCCCATGGGGACTTCAGCGTAACGACGCATCAAATAAAACACGCAAGCAATGATATTGTCTTCAGTTTCAGGCATGGGCAGCGCTGCTGGGCACACTTGAAGCCTGACACTAACATACAAATTGGTACAAATCTTGTGTATAATATTCAATATTTTATGTGTTTCAATCTTGACCAATATCGACGAATTTTTATCTACATCTGACGCGCAACCGAAGATGAATTTGAACACACTGGAACGAATTGCAGAACAACTTACTTTGATGAAGTTGTTCGCGTTTATTTTCTCAATACCAGATAAAAAATTCCTTGGCATGGGTGAGAATTGAAGTAATTTGATGCGACGTGTTTTGTCCTAACTGTTTATTCCCATATATGCCTATTGTTTTGGTGACCAATTTTAGGTTTTTCCAACGCTGAATATAACTATCTAAGGTTGGCTACCAACACCAGTCATGCACCGTCTTGCCGAATATGCACCTCAATTTAGCTTAATATGGTACGCCTGTGGATAGCGGGATGAAATGTGGGCAACTGGACTGACCATCGGCTCGCACGTGCTACTCAACTTTTATGACATCTACGGCATTAACTGCTCCCACATGTGATGTTTTGTAGATACTCGCCTGAGCGGTGAGTGTGGTCCCCTGCCCTTGACAAAAATTGCTGGTGCAGAACGCATTTTCTGCATATAGTTCTCCATTGGTCACTTCTATCCGGATTTCGTCGCTTTAACGTTTTTTTAATGGGCGCAAAATGACCTCAGTAGTCGAGGCGCCCTAAAACCCAAAGAACTAACGAACTAACGACGTTTTTAAGGGCAGTTAATACGTACTTCCCGCGCGAGCGATCCAGCTGGGTATGTTGGCATGCTTTGTGCATTGTTTTATTTTCTCTGTCCACATGAACTAGATGCGTGAAGCTATTCACGTGCTGTATTTCTTTTCTGTTGATGTTAGTAGTGCGGTTTTCACGTAGAGGCAGATGCCGCTGGAGGAAAGCTCACGGGAGTACAGTACAATCTAATGGTCTATTGCGCTTGGGCCTGGTGTAGGCAGCTCACGATCAGCTGCGGGACTATCCACCACACGGCGCCAGGTGTTTCAGGTGGAAGCGCTCCATCGGATGCATTCACGGTTGGATGTGGTGAGCCGGCGGGAATTGTGGTGCTTTGGTCCGACACTATTCTGACGCCGTGCGGACTTCGTTGCGGCCGAGTTCCTATGGTAATCCGAGCAGATGGGCCTCGCGTCGTCTCGCATGTGATCTGTGTCCGTGACCTGCGCAGGTCGCACGCCAGTGGTGCTCACTCGCGCCGTAATCGTGGTGCGCTGCGTGGGAATGCGCCGCTGCCTCACGCGACAGCCGATGGACGGCCGGTCGGTGACGGCTGGGCCGCGGGTCGGGGTCAGTCTGTGCCGGTAGTGTGGCGTGAGCGAAATGCCAGCTTTGGTCGACTGCCACGTCGGATGCGCATCTTGGCCGTTTCGACGTCCTGAATTAGAATTCAGGGACACGTTTGTCATCGAGCTGCCACGCAGGTATTTATCACTGTTATTGGTCTTCTGCTGACCAATGCAGATGTCAGGCATATTCAGCTCAGTGCCAAATGCATATATTTGGCTGCGCCTGACTGGCTCGTTATGCACGTCGTGGAGTCATATAGGATGTCGATGGATATGTGCAACGCTATGCTACACTGAAGAGCCTATTTCGCGGCACTATCTCAGGTAGACTAGGTGCGTGGCCAGTTTGAAGTTGCTGATAGCACATTATCGGAAAATCTTGACCTTTTTGTGCGTAGAATGCTGCTTATTGACCGGAATGACGACAACAAATTACCGCTGGATTAGTCTTTTGACTGGCAGCACAGTTCCTCTTGTTCGCCGACTCTAGGGCAGTTCAATGCGAATGGCTATAGCTTGGCAACCCCGACAACTAGCAACCTCTGCACAATTTACCAGTAGGTGAGGGCTGGTTCCAGTGTGAGGTGCAATTTATCAGTAATGATAATTCGCAACGAGTAGATGCATAATCTTATGACGCACTGGGGGAGATCGTGCCTGAGGTGGGTCCTTACCTGGAATGGATCAGTAAGTGGGTATATACCTGGTTGGAGGGTCTATCTGGAACGGATCCGTGCCTGGAACGGATCACTACCTGGAATGGATCCGTGCCTGGAACGGATCACTACCTGGACTGGATCAGTAATGCGGTCTCTACCCTGGTCGAGTCTCTACCTGGAATGGATCCGTTTGCGGAACGGAGCCGCTACCTGGAATTGGTCAGTGTCTGGAGCGAGTCTGATGTGGCGGGCGACTGAGGCCAGAGCAGGCTGTACCCCCCCCCCTCACCCCACCTCACCCCACCCTCATCCGCTCAGCTGTGGTATCGATCGTGGACGGTCGGCTGTGCGCCGGCGTGGGCCGGGCCGGGCCGGCGGCCGCTGACACTGACGGCTTGCTACACGTGGTCGGTGGTGGCCGGATATCCGCCGCCCCCACCCCCGCCCCCGACTGCACAAGCCATACCCGTTCTGTTGGGAGTCAAGTCGGGCTGGGATGCTCTGCTGGGGCGGGTTGGAGGACTTTACTCTGCTGGGAGAGGAACAGACATGTGGTGTTGGGATGGATCCAGGCAGACATGCGCTCCTGGGGCTGGGGCTGGGGCTGGGGCTGGGGCTGGGGCTGTGGCTGGGGCTGGCTGGGGCTGGGGCTGGGGCTGGGGCTGGGCTGGGGCTGGGGCTGGGGCTTGGGGCTGGGGCTGGGGCTGGGGCTGGGGCTGGGGCTGGGGCTGGGGCTGGGGCTGGGGCTGGGGCTGGGGCTGGGGCTGGGGCTGGGGCTGGGGCTGGGGCTGGGGCTGGGGCTGTGGCTGGGGCTGGGGCTGGGGCTGGGGCTGGGGCTGGGGCTGGGGCTGGGGCTGGGGCTGGGGCTGGGGCTGGGGCTGGGGCTGGGGCTGGGGCTGGGGCTGGGGCTGGGGCTGGGGCTGGGGCTGGGGCTGGGGCTGCTGTGCCGGGTCTGGCGAGACGGAGAGACAAAATGGCCGCCGCTCTTGGCTGCAGTCCAGGCGGCGGCTGACGTCGACGGCTGCTCGGCCCGCTGACTGCACGCCCGCCCGCCCCGGCCACTGTCCTTGTCGTGAGGCAGCGCCGACAGACCGGCGCTGCATCGCTACTCGGCCGGTATCTACCCCGACCGGATGGCTTCCCTGGTGCTCCCCCTGTTTCACTGACGGCCTCCACACTGCCATTCAAACACCCATCCAAAGAGTGCACGTGTCGTGTTGTGAGTGGTGAAGCACGACAGAGCCACCCCAACATTCACCCAAAGACTGCACGTGTCGTGTTGTGAGTGGTGGAGCACGACAGAGCCACCCCAGCAATGCAACATTCACCCAAAGACTGCACGTGTCGTGTTGTGAGTGGTGGAGCACGACAGAGCCACCCCAACAATGCAACATTCACCCAAAGACTGCACGTGTCGTGTTGTGAGTGGCGGTGGTCAAGGTACTGTACAGCAGAGGTACGGTGCGGCGTACCACTGCGGGCCACGAGAGTCCGTGCCTGCGGAGGGTGGCGGTCGGCAGACGCCAGGAGCAACACCTGGGCCGTTTAGTTTTGTTACTCAGGTGTCTGCAGTCGGCAGACGCCACGAGCAACACCTGGGCCGTTTAGTTTTGTTGCCCAGATGTCGGCGGACGGCAGACGCCACGAGCAACACCTGGGCCATACCCAGCTGATGGTGGCCACCATCAGCTGGTGGCCACCATCAGTGGCTGACCACCATCAGCGGCCGGCCACCATCAGCAGCTGGCCACCATCAGCAGCTGGCCACCATCAGCAGCTGGCCACCATCAGCTGGTGGCCCCCATCAGCGGGTGGCCACCATCAGCAGCTGGCCACCATCAGCGGGTGACCACCATCAGCTGGTGGCCACCATCAGCGCGTGGTCACCATCAGCGGCTGGCCACCATCAGCGGCTGGCCACCATCAGCGGCTGGCCACCATCAGCGGCTGGTCACCATCAGCAGCTGGCCACCATCAGCTGGTGGCCACCATCAGCTGGTGGCCACCATTAGCTGGTGGCCACCATCAGCGTGTGGCCACCATCAGCGGCGTCGCCATCAGCACGTGGTCACCATCAGCGGCTGGCCACCATCAGCGGCTGGCCACCATCAGCGGCTGGCCCCCATCAGCGGCTGGCCACCATCAGCGGATGGCCACCATCAGCGGATGGCCCCCATCAGCGGGTGGCCCCCATCAGCGGGTGGCCACAATCAGCGGGTGTCCACCATCAGCGGGTGGCCACCATCAGCGGCTGGCCACCATCAGCGGATGGCCACCATCAGCGGCTGGCCACCATCAGCGGCTGGCCACCATCAGCAGCTGGCCACCATCAGCAGCTGGCCACCATCAGCTGGTGGCCACCATCAGCGGGTGGCCACCATCAGCGGGTGGCCCCCATCAGCGGCTGGCCATCATCAGCGGCTGGCCACCATCAGCGGCTGGCCACCATCAGCGGCTGGCCCCCATCAGCGGGTGGCCACCATCAGCGGATGGCCACCATCAGCAGATGGCCACCATCAGCGGCTGGCCACCATCAGCGGCTGGCCAGGATCGCCGGTGTTGCCGGCCGGGCGGCGCTTCCTGCTTGTCGCCAATTGTCGGCAAATTGGCTCACTGCAACAGCCGACAGCCGACAGCCGACAGCCGACTGGAGGGGTGGTGGCCGACAGCCGCCTGGAGGGGTGGTGGCCGACAGCCGACAGCCGACAGCCGACTGAAGGGGTGGTGGCCGACAGCCGACAGCCGGGCCGGTCCGCCCCTCCCCCTAGACCAGCCCCCAGTCATTCCCGGATCAGCCACTGGCCCCTCCTAGGCCAACCCCTGGTTCATCTCAGACCAGTATCTGGTCTTCGGTCCATCCCAAGCCATCGTCTGGTCACTCTCAGACTTGCTTCTGGTCCCTGGTTCCTCCCAATCCAGCGTCTGCCCCTCCCAAGGCAGCTTCTGGTTCTTTCCGGACCATTCTGGTTGGTCAGACGACTCAAGGCTGGTTTCCGGTTGGAGGATTCTCAGATCGGTCTGGTTGGCGGATTCTCAGACCGGTCTGGTTGGAGGATTCTCAGACCGGTCTGGCTGGCGGATTCTCAGACCGGTTTGGTTGGCCGCTTCCTGCCAGACCACCCTGGCCGGCCGGTCCTTCCCAAGCCAGACCAGACCACCCTGGCCGGCCGGTCCTTCCCAAGCCAGACCAGACCAGAATGGTCGGTCGTCCTTCCCAAATCAGTCGAGTCGACCGGTTGCCAGACCAGTCCAGTCGGCTAGTCTGTCATAAACAGGTCTGGTCAGCCGCTCCCCAGACAACACTGGTCCGCCAGTCCCCAGACCAGACTAGTCGGCCGGTCCCCAGACCAGACTAGTCGGCCGGTCCCCAGACCAGACTAGTCGGCCGGTCCCCAGACCGGTCTGGTCAGTCGCCTCCAGACTGGTCCCTCTCAGACCAGTCTGGTCAGTCGCCTCCAGACCGGTCCCTCTCAGACCAGTCTGGTCGACCGGTCCCTCCCAGACAGGTCTGGTCAGTCTGGTCATTCCCCGACCACGCCTCAGCAGATGTCCGATGAGGCTGTGTGCAGTGAAGAGGCTGTGTGCAGGGGCGTCAGCGGGGTGTGCTGTGCTGGCCGGAGGAGATGTGGCATCGGTGGCGGTGGATCTCGTGCATAATTTGGAAATAATTACGTTGCTTTTTGTGAAGGATGAATTAGACAGCTGTTTTCTCGATCGGAACAAGTGAATTGCCTAGAGGCAATGCTCTGGGAAAATTGTGTGAAGTATGACAGAAGGTATAGACTTTTTGCATGGAGTATTCAGTATCATACGCTCACAGATAGCCAGAGCCCATTGAGCACTCCGCCCTGGCAGTTTTGGCACGATTGACTGCCGTCGCCGCAGTTCTATATTTTTCATTTTCGTGGGGCGACACCCGTCGCTCTTTTCGTTCATTTCTTGGGGTGACACCCGTGACCCCGCGTGGATTTGTTTTTTCTCTCATCGTATTTCCGTTCCCTGTGTTTCTGCGTGTTCTTGTTTATTTATATTTAATTAGGTAGGTTTTCCCCGCGATGGGGAAAAACGAAAAAAGGATACCGACCCCAACTCGCCACCTGACTCCGAATCGGAATTCCCTGCACTGACCACGCCTGCTGACCATCGCTCGACTTCGGACCTTGCACATGGTGCCCCACCTCTCGATGTAACTGTTGATGACCCGCGCCGGACTATTCCTCTCGATGACGTCATGGACGCCCTTTGTGCCTCGCCGACCCTTGCTCGTCCCAAGACCACGACCTCGTCTCGCGATCCGGACCAGACCATCACCCTCCACGCCGCTGACCCACGCTCGAACCAAACCACGCCCTCCCAACCTGAACCCATCGAACCCTACCTCGACAGTGCTTGCTCTTACATAGTAGTCAAGCATGTCGAGGAATCCGTTTCCTTTCGCCGTATTAACGTTTTCTGGCCGACCAAACAACTCCTCTCCATCTGCTCCTTAGCCAATCCTGATATCGAAGCCCCTGCCAACGGAACCCTTGTCATCCAAACCCAAACCCGAGCCCAGACCAAAGCCCTCCTTCGTACCACCACATTTTGTGGTAAATCCGTCACCATATCACTCCACTCCAACCGCAACTCCACCAAGGGCACTTATCTTCGCGCCGGAGCTCCGCTTCATGTCCGAAGCGGATATCCAAACGGAGCTCAGGTCGGAGGGGGTGACCCACGTCCACCGAATCACCTCCTTTAAAGACGGCCAGAAACGGGATACAAGCCTCCTTGTCATCACCTTCAACTCTACCACTCTTCCCAAGACTCTCCTCGCCGGCTACATCCGATACCAAGTCTATTACGAGTATTTATTCCCAATCCCCTCCGCTGTTTCAATTGCCAGCGCTTCGGGCATGGCAGTAAGACGTGTCGCCAAACAGGCCGCTGCCCGAAGTGTGGTGAACCACCCCATCCTGATTCCACCTGCTCAAAGCCTGCCCACTGCCTCAGCTGCAACACATCCGACCACCTCACCACTTCCAACCTCTGTCCAGTCTGGCGACGGGAGAAAGAGGTTTGCGCCGTCAAGGCCACGACCGGGGTGTCCTACCCCCAGGCCCGGCGGTCTGTCGAGGCCACCTCCCCCTCCACCAAAACGTACGCACAGGCGACCAGCATTGCTCCCCCACCCCTCGCGTCAACACCACTTCTACTTCGATGCTAACCGACATCATTCCCGGCTTAACTCCACTTAAAAAAAACTCACACCACTGACCACACCGACACAAAACACTGTGGCTCCCAACACAAAGACCACTCCGGCTCCACACACTCAGGTAAATTCCACAAGGAATGCCAGACCCCGCAGCCATTCGGCTGCTGGAGAAATGCGTGCCACTTCGGTGGGCCGTCGATCAAGCCCGACGCGTCCAGTGCCGGCTGGCGGCCACGTGACCCGACCGACACATTCCAGCGGGCGGGCATCCCCCGCGGCAGTGGCCGGCCGCCGTGACCTTGCCAAGGTCAACGGTCGGTCGGACGGCTCGGGCGGGTCAACCGCCGCCGGACGCACCCAACCCACATGCCCGCCCGAGCTGCAATCGTGGTTGCGCCAGGCACCAAAAGGTGCCGACAAATATGAACTTTCTTTTCACAAATGTCCATATTTCTGCAATGGAACTGCCGTAGTTTAATTTCCAAATGGGCGGACATGAAGGCTTTCTTTAGTTTACTCACTCCGATTCTTATTGCACTACAGGAAACCCGATTCTTACCCACCGATACATATAATTTCAATTTTTTCAATTACTCGCTGTACCGTCACGACGAGGTCCGTGGTCCTCATCGCAGTGGCGGTACAGCACTTTACATCAACAATGATTTTACACATACACAAATTACACTTAATTCACCTTTACAAGCAGTAGCTTGTACTCTACGTTTGCATGGTAGGAATATAGATGTATGGTCCATTTATATTCCACCACACACAGACAACACACATCTTTTGACACAATTAGAAAACCTTATAGCACATTTCAAGAACCCTTTCATTTTACTTGGAGACTTTAATGCACATAGTCCAACCTGGGATAAAGCACGTACACAGGAAGACACTCGCGGCCACATCATTTACCAAATTTTAGACCTGCATAATTTAGTACTACTTAACACCGGAGAACCAACCTTTTTTCACCTTGGACATAATACAGAAACAGCTATTGATTTATCAATATGCTCTCCGACCCTGGCCAATAATTTTGACTGGACCATTGACACCGACATTCATGACAGCGACCACTACCCCATCAAATTAACACCCACATTTTCAACTGCGACCGATACCACACCCAGCTTTATCCCCCGCTGGAAAATTTCGAAGGCAGATTGGACAACATTTCAGGAACTTTCACGTACTCAATACAACCCCAACATTTCTCCCGTCGAAAACATCAACTCACTCACAAATACACTTTTCGAGGCAGCTTCCACGACTATTCCACTTACCAAACCATTCACAAAAATAAAACCAGTACCTTGGTGGTGTCAAGAAATTTCAAAAGCCATTGCGGTAAGAAAAAGAGCATTGATAAATTATTTACGACATCCCGATCAAGAAAATTTATTCATCCGTAACCGTGAACGTGCGAGAATCCGCCGCATCATTCGCGATGCTAAGCGCCGTTCATGGACCTTATATTTACAGCAGCTCACATTTCAAACACCTTTAAGTAAAATATGGCAATTAATCCGACGGTTGTCCGGACGCTCCCCATTTAAATCTCTACCGGCCCTCAAAATCCACAATCTCACCATTACAGACCCACAAGCCATCGTGAATACCATAGCTGATACCATAGCCCACAATAGCTCTGATGAGAACTAACGACCTAATTTCCTACCAAATGCACAACACACTTTTCACACCAATCTCGAACTCTTTCAATCCGACAATACGGAGGACTACAATGCTTCTTTTCAACTTTCCGAACTGCAGAATGCCATTTCCTCCGCCGGTAACACTTCAGTAGGGCCTGACAAATTGTATTATTCCTTTTGACATTTATCTGACCACACCAAACAATGCATCTTAGACACATTTAATTCATTATGGTCAAATCATGTCTTTCCTGAAGCATGGAAACAAGCTATCATTATCCCAATTCCAAAACCAGGCAAAGACCATAGTAACCCCACAAATTTTCGACCCATTGCACTCACCAGTTGTTTAGGAAAACTTTTTGAACGCATAGTTATTAAAAGACTGACATGGCACCTGGAAACAAATTCACTTCTATCTCCCTTTCAATGTGGTTTTCGGCGAGAACGCAGTGCAATAGATCATCTTATTCGGTTAGAGACAGACATCCGCCTAGGCTACAAAAAAAAACATGAACACACTGTCGCAGTATTTTTAGATATAAGCAAAGCTTACGATATGGTTTTCAAACCAGCACTCTTCTTCAAAATTCAACAACTCGGCATAAAAGGACGCTTAGCACATTATTTAATAGGTTTCTTATCTGGTTCGCGTAGATTCAACATCAGGTGCCGGTCAGCCATTTCCGATCCACATTTTCTTCAAAACGGACTACCACAGGGAAGTTGCATATCACCAGTTTTATTTAACATCATCATTAACGACCTTTTCGCCGACATGCCTACAAATGTATCGTATTCTGTTTTCGCCGACGATAGTGCAATTTGGTGCTCGGACAACAATTCCGAAAATTGTTTGATTCGGCTTCAAAATGCTCTAAACAGGATACACGAATGGTCCATGAAGTACGGATTCAATTTTTCGGCTCCCAAATCTGCAACCATGATTTTTAGCAAATGCACTCCCTGTCCAAACCCAGAAACACAGCTTCACCTCGGGCAAAATGACATATCTTTTGTACATTCATTTAAATTTCTTGGTGTTATTTTTGATCGTAGACTTTCAATGCATACACACATGAAACACGTCCAGAACAAATGTTTTCACCGACAAAATTTATTTCGCTGCATTACATCCACCCCATTGGGAGCCGATCGTCACACTCTTTTACAACTATATAAATCCTTAGTGCTCCCCATCATTGAATACGGCTCAGTAGTCTATGCTGGTGCCAGCCCATCCTCCTTACACATTTTAGACACCATTCAAAATAAATTTATCCGTATCGCACTCGGTGCAATGACTACTTCACCCATGATTTCTTTAGAAGCAGAATCGGGAATTCCTCCACTAGCTCTCCGTAGAATGCAGCAAACACTTAGGTACGCCTCCAAAATTTAATTTCACGCAAACCACCCCACACACGCGTCATTACAAATTCTCCCAAATTTACATCATGATTATTTAGGTCCAGCCGAAAGGCGAACTGGTCTCACTATAGCTTCTCGAGTCAAAACATTTTCTGAATAACTTCATTTCACCATTCCACGCATTACTTCTATTTCTCCATCAGCTACACCACCGTGGCAAATAGGCGAACAACACATTCTGTATCTCACCACCACTCCAAAATCACAGCTTTGCCCAGAATATACTAAACAAAAATTTCACAAATTTCGGGCTCGTTATCACCACGTACCTTTCGTTTTTACTGACGGTTCTAAAAACGCTAACCTTACAGGCAATGCAATAGTTTCGGGAACATACAAAAAACAACATCGATTACCAGACGGAACATCAATTTTCATCGCTTAATTACATGCCATCCTGATTGCCCTCCGTTATATTCGCAACCGTTTTCTCTGTCATCCCATGCGCAGCATCGTCATTTGTTCGGACTCCAAATCTGTTTTACAATCTCTTTCGTCACTTTCTTTTTCACATCATTGCCATATTTATATTTATGAAGCACTAGGATCACTTCATTCGATGGGCGTGAAGGTCCGTTTCCTGTGGGTGCGCAGTCACTGCGGCATCCCAGGAAACGAGGAAGCAGATCATCTCGCAAAAGAATCATTACAATTACCACACATCACAGAAATCCCACCACATTTTGACGCCATTAAATCAACAATACGACAGAACATTCGGCATTTTTGGAACCAAACCTGGACACAAAGCACAAACCATACACAATTACGGAGCATTAAACCAGTCATCGATATTCGGACGCCATCATTTCTAATCAACCGCCACGAGGAAAAAGTCCTATCGCGCATCCGCATAGGACACACTTACCTCACACATATATTTATTTATTCTGCTTCACCTCGGCCTTCATGCCCATCATGTAACACTCATATTACAGTCCCACATATATTACTACACTGCCCGCAATACCATGGCCCTAGAAAACAACTTATAGATTACTGCCACACACACACAACATTCCATTCTCTTTGCCCTCATTGTTGGGGGGACGACCACCCATTTCGTATCAAGCTACTTTTCATTTTTCTACGAGAAACCAAATTGTTCCAGGAATTATAGACTGACTTTTGCGATTTAATACCTTATTCATTTTATATCAACGGCGCGAAATGGCCTAAGGAGGCCGAAGCGCCTAATTCAACAAAACGAAATAGACTTTTTGTGTTACCGTTGGACACAAAAAGCACTTGTACGTTACTTGTGACTTTTTTTTAAAGCAAAAATACATTCACAGCGGCATGCTCCCTGACCCGATTCGCACGTGAGCTGGTGGGGTGGGGGGAGGGGGGGGGGTTGTCCCTCCAGCGATGACTTATATTCACAGGAAATATTAGCTAAGCTAATAAAATATTTCATTTTCGCGTATGCTTCCAAAACATGGCGCCTATTTTGCCAAAAAGGCGCAAAACTGTTGCACAAAGGGGGCTTGGGCTTCAAAACGAGCGGGCGCCCAACTACCCCAATGACCATTTTGGCCATGCTGCACTATGTTGCCAAGATTAAGATGCTCGCCCACATTCTAAAGAGTGGCGTCCAGAAAGGTGCTCGTGCTAATGCTGTCAACAGAGGGGTTAGAGTGGCACAGGGGTGCCAAAGTTTGCACCAGAGGTACCAGATATCCAAAAAGCGTCTTCATATTTAAGAGAGGCGTCACATGGCCAAACAAAGCACCTGCCTGCGAAGAGGGCACCGGCTGATCTGGAGGGGCATGCATTCTCAAAACACCGAGCTGCCCAGAAGGACGCTTATCTAGTCGAGAGAGGAGCATATCTAGCAAATTATGGTCCGCATATTGCGTAGAGAGTTGCTCGAATGGCCCAGGAGGGCGCCTACATCCTCAAGACACACAGTTGTCCGGAAAGGCACCTGCATTGGCGAGATATGCTCCTCACTGTACCGGACGGGTACCTACGTCTTCTGTCATAGTCGTATATTGAGTTCTCCATATTCATGGCTTTTCAGCACTCGCGTCAATACATGGCTCAATGATAAAAGAGAAACTCGAATTATGAAAAACACTAAATAACGCAAAACGTCAATGGAAAAGATAAAAAGATAAAACATGCCATCAAATACGCCCCTGAGCATCAACCCTATTATTCCACGTCTCTTCTGTCTCTCTTAGTAGGTTGCGGACTACGTGGGGCCCAAGTGCTCGGTGTAGTGTTCCTTAAAAACACTATGACTAGAACACTACGTCAGCTTTAAAGAAACAAAATGTATTTGAAAAGACAAGCAATAAATACGCCACCAAAACATCAACTCGTTCGCGAAAGCCGTGTTCCATTTATACTGCACAACCCTCGGGGTTGGTTTTTAAGGGGGGGGGGGGTAAAGGACCAACCCCCTTGTCCTGGGCTGGTTAATACCAACATTAATACAAAATATTACGTAACCAGCGGATGCAGTCATCGTTTTTGTAATGACGAAAACCGCAGGACAGTGGGATGCGTGGAAATTGCCCAATAGGGATGTCCCCATTTTCTCATTGGAAGCTGGCAGGCGCGTCGCCAGTACTTGAACCCTGCAATAACGCTAGTTTGGCTCCTGGGATCACCGTGGCGACGCGCTGGGTCATTTCTAGCCTAACAGTCATTATATAGTGATTTGGTTTTTTTTCAGCCGCGTGCATTGATCATTGATATTGTACAAGCGAGATACTTGTCAGAAACCACAAACACATTCGCTAGCCCCCGAAAGTACAGCTCCTTCCTTGCGGCGAGACGCCCCGCCGCACCTGGGCTGTATTCCAGCTGGCGTGGATGCGGTATATCAGCCGGCCAGGATGCGGTGTGCCGGCCGGCGGGGATGCGGTGTGTCGGCCGGCGGGGATGCGGTGTGCCGGCCGGCGGGGATGTGGTATATCAGCCGGCCGGGATGCGGTGTGCCGGCCGGCGGGGATGCGGTGTGCCGGCCGGCGGGGATGCGGTGTGTCGGCCGGCGGGGATGTGGTATATCAGCCGGCCAGGATGCGGTGTGCCGGCCGGCGGGGATGCGTGTGCCGGCCGGCGGGGATGCGGTGTGTCGGCCGGCGGGGATGTGGTATATCAGCCGGCCAGGATGCGGTGTGCCGGCCGGCGGGGATGCGGTGTGCCGGCCGGCGGGGATGCGGTGTGTCGGCCGGCGGGGATGTGCTATATCAGCCGGCCAGGATGCGGTGTGCCGGCCGGCGGGGATGCGGTGTGCCGGCCGGCGGGGATGCGGTGTGTCGGCCGGCGGGGATGTGCTATATCAGCCGGCCAGGATGCGGGTGCCGGCCGGCGGGGATGCGGTGTGCCGGCCGGCGGGGATGCGGTGTGCCGGCCGGCGGGGATGCGGTGTGCCGGCCGGCGGGGATGTGGTATATCAGCCGGCCAGGATGCGGTGTGCCGGCCGGCGGGGATGCGGTGTGCCGGCCGGCGGGGATGCGGTGTGCCGGCCGGCGGGGATGTGCTATATCAGCCGGCCAGGATGCGGTGTGCCGGCCGGCGGGGATGCGGTGTGCCGGCCGGCGGGGATGCGGTGTGCCGGCCGGCGGGGATGCGGTGTGCCGGCCGGCGGGGATGCGGTGTGCCGGCCGGCGGGGATGCGGTGTGCCGGCCGGCGGGGATGCGGTGTGCCGGCCGGCGGGGATGTGCTATATCAGCCGGCCAGGATGCGGTGTGCCGGCCGGCGGGGATGCGGTGTGCCGGCCGGCGGGGATGCGGTGTGTCGGCCGGCGGGGATGCGGTGTGTCGGCCGGCGGGGATGCGGTGTGTCGGCCGGCGGGGATGTGCTATATCAGCCGGCCAGGATGCGGTATGCCGGCCGGCGGGGATGTGGTGTGTCGGCCGGCGAGGATGCGGTGTGCCGGCCGGCGGGGATGCGGTGTGCCGGCCGGCGGGGATGCGGTGTGCCGGCCGGCGGGGATGTGCTATATCAGCCGGCCAGGATGCGGTGTGCCGGCCGGCGGGGATGCGGTGTGCCGGCCGGCGGGGATGCGGTGTGCCGGCCGGCGGGGATGTGCTATATCAGCCGGCCAGGATGCGGTGTGCCGGCCGGCGGGGATGCGGTGTGCCGGCCGGCGGGGATGCGGTGTGTCGGCCGGCGGGGATGCGGTGTGTCGGCCGGCGGGGATGCGGTGTGTCGGCCGGCGGGGATGTGCTATATCAGCCGGCCAGGATGCGGTGTGCCGGCCGGCGGGGATGCGGTGTGCCGGCCGGCGGGGATGCGGTGTGCCGGCCGGCGGGGATGTGCTATATCAGCCGGCCAGGATGCGGTGTGCCGGCCGGCGGGGATGCGGTGTGCCGGCCGGCGGGGATGCGGTGTGTCGGCCGGCGGGGATGCGGTGTGTCGGCCGGCGGGGATGCGGTGTGTCGGCCGGCGGGGATGTGCTATATCAGCCGGCCAGGATGCGGTGTGCCGGCCGGCGGGGATGTGGTGTGTCGGCCGGCGAGGATGCGGTGTGCCGGCCGGCGGGGATGCGGTGTGCCGGGCCGGCGGGGATGCGGTGTGCCGGCCGGCGGGGATGCGTGTGTCGGCCGGCGGGGATGTGCTATATCAGCCGGCCAGGATGCGGTGTGCCGGCCGGCGGGGATGCGGTGTGTCGGCCGGCGGGGATGTGGTATATCAGCCGGCCAGGATGCGGTGTGTCGGCCGGCGGGGATGCGGTGTGCCGGCCGGCGGGGATGCGGTGTGCCGGGCCGGCGGGGATGTGGTATATCAGCCGGCCAGGATGCGGTGTGCCGGCCGGCGGGGATGCGGTGTGCCGGCCGGCGGGGATGCGGGTGCCGGCCGGCGGGGATGTGGTATATCAGCCGGCCAGGATGCGGTGTGCCGGCCGGCGGGGATGCGGTGTGTCGGCCGGCGGGGATGTGGTATATCAGCCGGCCAGGATGCGGTGTGCCGGCCGGCGGGGTGCGGTGTGCCGGCCGGCGGGGATGCGGTGTGCCGGCCGGCGGGGTGCGGTGTGCCGGCCGGCGGGGGTGCGGTGTGCCGGCCGGCGGGGGTGCGGTGTGCCGGCCGGCGGGGGTGCGGTGTGCCGGCCGGCGGGGGTGCGGTGTGCCGGCCGGCGGGGATGTGGTGTGTCGGCCGGCGGGAATGTGCCCGGGAGAGAGCCGGAAGGTGGCGCGTGTGCCGCGCCGAGGAGCCGGACTGCTGGCGCCGGAGCCGGCGGTGCGCCCATTGATGGCCAGCCCAGCTGGCGGCGCGGCCACGGCGCGGCCATCGATCGTGGCTGCCAGTGGCGCGGCGCCGACGGCCCACACTTGTGTGTCGGCGCCGGCCCGCCGCTGACGGTGGCGATCAGCTGCTGACGACGGTGACGATCCGCCGGTGGCGGTGGCGGTGGGCTGGTGACGGTGGCGATCAGCAGCTGACGGTGACGGTAGGCTGGAGACAGAGGCGGTCCGCCGTTGACGGTGGCGATGAGTTGCTGACGAAGGCACCGGTCGACTGGTGGCGGCGCGTGTGATAGTAATTGAGACAGCGATCCGTTGCTGACGGTGGCGGCCCGCTGCTGACAACAGTGTTGACGGTGGCGGTCCGCTGCTGATGATAGTGGTGACGGTCCTCTGTTGACGGTGGGGTCCGCTGTTGACGGTGGCGGTCCTCTGTTGGCGGTGGCGGCCCGCTGTTGACGACAGTGGTGACGGCCCTCTGTTGACGGAGGCGGTCCTCTGTTGACGGTGGCGGCTCGCTGCTGACAACAGTGGTGACGGTCCGCTGCTGACGGTGGCGGCGCGCTGCTGACGTCGGCGCCGGTCGGCTGGTGACGGCCGCGTGTGTGGTGCCGCAGCGGGATGTCGGCCGCCGAGGCGGCCCCGCTGGCCAGTCAGGAGGACCTGACCGGCTCGGCGCTGGGCACGCCCCGCACCCTGGTGCGCGGAGACGCCCGCCGGCCGCCGTCTGAGCGGGCGCAGGACCCGGCCAAGCGCATCTACGACCAGATGCGGCTTACCGACGCCGAGGAGCAGCAGCTGCAGCAGCAGCCTGTCGACCAGTAAGTCGGCCGCACTGACGTCGCCTCGGCGGCGGCCGGTGCTGGATCCGGTCCGGTCCGGTCCGGCCGGCGGCTGCCTCGGCTGCTGACGCTGCCGGCGGACCCACTCGGGCCGGGCGCCCGGCAGTTCCGAATTGATGCTCGGCAGTTTCGCCTAGTTTGTGCCGTTTTGATTTTTTGGCGAGGTACAGCGGGTAGTTGCGCTAGTTTTCCGGTGGTTGTAGTAGCAATCATGCGCCAGTAGCGTACTTTCGTTTGGTTTCGTTGCATAGCCGTACGCAATGGGAATGCCCCGCAACGGCGCCAGCTTCCGCTGTTGACGTGCTCGGCGAGCACGCGGACCCTAGCTGTGCATCCTTACCCTCCCCATCCCACTGTTCGTTCACTACCAATGTTCCTGCCTATGTATCCCATCCAACCTTACAACAACAGCCCCCCCTCCTGTCACGAGCAGATAACCCAGCTTCCCCTGGTCTAGCCGTCCGCTCAGTTGCATCGGGGTAGTCGCGTCCCCTCGGCCCGTCCCCCGGGGCTGACGGAGTCCTGGAGACTGGAGTCCTCCGTCGCACGGTGCTAGTTGTGACGGGGGAACAACACGCCTCTTTGGTCCCGATATCCCGGAGGGACGGGCGGGTCCGTGGGGCCCCACGCGGGTCGAGTGACAGGTCGTCTTGGCCTGGAGTCCTAGACTTCGGCCTGGTGCGTGCCGGCCCGGCCGGCCGGGGTCAAGGGGTGGGCGGCGTTGTGGTACGGTTGGGGTGGTGAGTCTCTCTCTCCCGGCCGCGCGAAGGCGCCGCCCGCCCCGTATAACTCTTCGGGCTCCTGGCGTCCTCCCGTCCGCGGGGCACAGGCGTCCCTCCGGTAGGGCCCCTATGGGATGGGGTGCTACGAGGAGACGAAATAAGAAATACACAACGCATGACATCCACAAAAAAACGCTCCTGGTCCCTCTCGTAGAGACCGGACATATAGCTTCTCTGTCCCACGTATCCTTATCTTTCGAAGAAAACCGAGGTGTCTCGCCTCGCTATCATCCTTTCAGAGGCGATCCGGGCGTAACCGATTTGGAAAAATTGTACCCTGTGAGAAATTGAAGGATGATGTCTTGGAGGTAGAATTTGCACGGGCAGGAGAGGCGGAGAGAACACCAAAAATATCTGAGTTTAGATACAGTGTCCGGAAAAATCAGAGTAGAGTCGATGAGAACATTCCAATCGCCATGTATCTCCACAAGACAAAAATACTTCACGAGGCCTTATCAACTACTTTGACCTGAGAGATGTGCCGAATGAAGAGATTGTGGATGTTTTGTGGGAGTGTGGGGTGATTAAGGCAAGGAAGATGAAGATGAGGAGAGGCTCAGAAATGATTACACCAAACAACGTGATATTAACATTGAACACCACAGGTATTCCCTCTTAAATACGTGTAGGCTACGTCCGTGTAAAAGGCCGTGTTTTTCTCCTCAATCCAATGAGAACACATTTTACATTACCGACTGGATATACCTCCGTGCTTGACCTCACCTCTGCAGTCCAGAAATTGCACATCTTTAGAATGGTCTGTAGACAGCGATGCACACAACAGCGACCACTTTCCTATTTATTCCCATTTTATGAGTCGTGTCATGGCTGGTCGACAACCTTCAAAGTGGCTATTTAACCGAGCCGACTGGGCGGCCTTCCAATCGAACCTTGAAAGCGCACTCCGCGACCGCTCAGGTGATTCCGTCATCTCCGTGGAGACACTCACTACGGCAGCTGTGCAGGGTGCTCAGCGGCACATCCCTCGATCATCGGGAACGTCAATTCGAGTACCAGTCCCATGGTGGTCGGAGAAGTGGCGAGAGGCAGTCCGTGCAAGGAAGAGGGCACTTGGCATCTTTAATAGCAATAGCTGCACGTATAATATAATAGCTTTTTGCAAAGCACGGGCGCTCGCCAGACGTACTATCGCCGAAGCGAAGCGGGATTTATGGAAAGCGTATGTAAACCCGTTAAATCGTTCCACGTCATTGTCAACTGTATGGTCGCGCATAAAGCGCTTCTCTAGCAAACACGCCCCAGTCCCACTCCCCGTCTTACACATGGCCGGATGAGACATCATCGATCCGGAAGAGGTGGCCGATAAGATAGGATGTGTTTTGTCCGCACGATCGGAAAATAGTAACAACGAGCGATTTTTTTTAGACATAAGGCTCGATGCGAGGAACGCCCTGTTGATTTTTCCACCACAGAAGTCCTCGAGTACAACATAGCATTTTCTATCTCTGAATTAACTGCAGCAATCAGCACACTCAAGAGCGTGATAGAGGGTCCGGGCGCGCTACATAAAGATTTTATCAAATATCTACCAGCGACAGCTTTAGAAAGTCACATGCAAGCCTTCAATGAAATGTGGACATCGGGCACATTTCCATCTTCGTGGCGGGAGGAAATTATAGTGCCCATACGCAAACCAAACAAAACTGGGAAGGACCCGCTGTCCCATCTCGCTCATTTGCTCCCCATGAAAGTTGTTTGATAAAATGTTGAATCTCCCGTTGATGTGGTTTTTAGAACACAACAATATCCTTACTCTGATATCAAGTGGCTTCCGAAAACACCGTAGCACATTTGTCCATATTTTAACACTTAATTCCGTTGTGCGGTCTGGGTTTATGAAGCGCCACCATACAGCTGCAATATTTTTCGGCATTAGCGGCGCATATGATGCGACATGACGTCACGGTATAATGATGCTGCTGCACGATATGGGTGTCAGAGGTTCCATGGGGTTCTTCTTGACCATTTTTTTAGCTGCCAGAACGTTTCGTGTTAGAATAGGAGGCTCTCTCTCTCTGACACGTTTTCACAAGTTAACGAAGTTCCGCAGGGCAGCGTACTGAATGTAGCATTGTTTGCTATTGCTATCAATGATGTGGGTACTTCACTGCCAACTTTCGTAGGGAAAGCGTTATTCTTGGATGATTTCGCCGTGGGTGCTCTTCGCGCTCTGTTCACACGGTAGAAAGGCAACTCCAGCTGGCTGTCCGGAAGGTGCACGAATGGTGTGATGAAGCAGGTTTCGTTATGCCCACGTCGAAAGCAATCGCTGTCCACTTCTGCTGCAAACAATCTTGCACCAAACTCGTGATTATCATCAATGGACGCCATATCCCATTCAAGCTAGCTGCCAAGTTCTTAGGTGTGTGGATGGACCGCCGACTAACATACATCATCCACATCAACGATCTTGCACATAAATGTGCAAACAGACTGCAGGTGATGAACACTGTCTCCAGATGCTCGTATGGAGCAGACATATCTATCTTGCTTCTTGTGTACCGATCGCTCGTACGCTCTAAATCGATTATGGATATTTTATTTATGACGCAGCGTGTGTTGCAAATATACGCCGTCTGGACGTTATTCACAATACAACCCTTCTTATTGCTACTGGAGTTTTCCGTACTTCTCCGGCCGATAGTTCAATAACTGAGACTGATGAGTCTTTCTTGCGTTGCGCCGTACGCTATTGGGAGCGAGATGCGCATGTAAGGTCGCACAGAACCGAAAACATCCAGCCTATCAATGGATATTTTCAAGGTCACCAATGCCACGTCGGTCATCCCGTGGCCTACCCTTTTCTTCGCGCATGGCCTCGACCTTTACATAAATGCAAAATTAGACCAAGTTCTGTGGCACGACCGGTCACTAAGAGCACCCCTTTGGCAGGTTGTCCCAGTGCAGACTGCCCTTGCTTTGTCCTGTTCAAAGAATGGGAATGTAAACTCTGAAGAATTTCGCATGCTGGCGTTGGATGAAAAAAATACACCAATGCCGCGAGTTCTCTCGCATCTATACAGATGGCTCCAGGTCCCCTTCTGACGTGGGATGCGCGTGCGTCGGTCTACGCGGTGTTGGATATTTCTGTCTATCGAAGCAGGCGTCGATTTTTACTGCTGCACTATATGCCATTTTGCAAGCTCTTTATTATATCCAGGATGATCAGTCCACAAATCACGTGGTTTCACTGACTCATTTAATAGTCTTCGGACAATGAAGTACTTCAACCAGGATAACAGGCTTATCCACATGATTCTACGCGTCGTCAGCTTCATAACTAGTATTGACAAAAAATATCGTATTCTGCCAGATCCCCAGCCATGTTGGACTTGTTGGAAATTAAGCTGCCGCTGTAGCCGCTAAGCACTCCATCAGTAATGACCGTGAAGCTCCCCTACCTCATCCTCCAAGAGATATATGCCCCTCCATAGGTCGTATCGTCTGGGAACATTTTTACCTTTCTTCGACAAGCACGTTTTGATGTTTTATATTGCCGCTCCTGAGGATGATTAATTACTGACTGCTGTAGGATCATGGTAGATCGTCTGTAAACACAGTTATGGGCGCAAAATGACGATGGTAGTCGACGCGCCCCTAAACTCCAATTCATCATGAGCAATGGGAATGCACCGCTCAGCCGTGCTCTAGTGTCGTCAACGTAATCAGTCGGTGGCAGTGCTCCGCTGCTCCCGTGGCATGCAGTCGGTTGTTTGGTTCACCACCAGAAGTCCGGCGGTTGTTGGCGAACTGGCCGGCGTTGGGCCGGACTACTCTGCTGGTCGTGGCGCGCGGCTTTTGTCGCGGTGCCGCCGCGGTGGTTCACCACCAGAAGTCCGGCGGTTGTTGGTGAACTGGCCGGCGTTGGGCCGGACTACTCTGCTGGTCGTGGCGCGCGGCTTTTGTCGCGGTGCCGCCGCGGTGGTTCACCACCAGAAGTCCGGCGGTTGTTGGCGAACTGGCCGGCGTTGGGCCGGACTACTCTGCTGGTCGTGGCGCGCGGCTTTTGTCGCGGTGCCGCCGCGGTGGTTCACCACCAGAAGTCCGGCGGTTGTTGGCGAACTGGCCGGCGTTGGGCCGGACTACTCTGCTGGTCGTGGCGCGCGGCTTTTGTCGCGGTGCCGCCGCGGTGGTTCACCACCAGAAGTCCGGCGGTTGTTGGTGAACTGGCCGGCGTTGGGCCGGACTACTCTGCTGGTCGTGGCGCGCGATTTTGTCGCGGTGCCGCCGCGGTGGTTCACCACCAGAAGTCCGGCGGTTGTTGGTGAATGGCCGGCGTTGGGCCGGACTACTCTGCTGGTCGTGGCGCGCGATTTGTGCGGTGCGCCGCGTGCGCTTGTCGGGTGCGCGCGTGCGCGGCTTTTGTCGCGGTGCCGCCGCGGTGCGCGGCTTTTGTCGCGGTGCCGCCGCGGTGCGCGGCTTTTGTCGCGGTGCCGCCGCGGTGCGCCACTCGGCCGCTGCTCCGGCGTCCGGCCGTGGCGGTTGGGCATCGGCCTGTCGTTGGATGGTGTCTCAGCCGCCACCGTGGCCAGAGGCTCAGCCGCCACTGGGTGTCTCCCAGTGTGCGCACGCAGACGACTCGTGTGCGGCCAGGGGCCCGTGCCAGTCCCCGCGGCCCGTGCCAGTCCCCGCGGCCCGTGCCAGTCCTCGCGGCCCGTGCCGCAGAGACACGCATATTGTGGCCGCTCAATGCCACTCGTCTATTCCCGCTCCACCTCATGGCTGACGCACTACAACTGAGGACACGTTTTGCAGTTCTGCTGTTGGGAACGATTGCCCGCGTCATACGCCTGCAGTTCGTGCGTCATGCAGCCCCCCCCCCCCCCCCGCCCGCCCGCAGTCGATAAATCAGTACAGGGCAATTGTAGCGTTTAAGGATGCGTCCATGAGTTTATGGTCCAGGCTTAGGATGTGGGCCGGGGTTTTGAGCGTGGTCGACATTCCATACCAGAACTTTGCGCCCAGCTTGCGCCTGACTCTGACAACTTTGTGCACTTTTAACATGTTATGCGCGGGATGGAGATGGAGATCTAAGATTGTCAAATTAATATTTGACCTGTTCGATTTTGGCGGTCTCGCTCACATTCTGACTACCCTCATTCTACAAAATAGCAAGTGAAAACGAAAATGTAAACGTACGTTTTGGTTAAAAATGAATGGAAAGCACTACTGATGAGTTTGTCCGCCACGAAGTTTAATTGGTACCATAGCAGCGAGGAACTAAGCAGATTCTGGGTCAGCGGAGTCGGACTGATTGATTGATTATTTGGGTTTGGGGGTGCATTAACTGCTACTGGTTATGTAGCGCCCAAGCGTAGTCGGACACATGACTGTGTAATATGTGACTATTTGTATTTGCCAGACCCATATGACAAATGCGTACCAGGTCAGTTTAGTGATATTTTGTCGAAGATGTATGTGTATAGTTATAGATCATCAAAAATTGGAAATTCTGCACATTTTAAATCTTAGATTTGCTCTCACATAGCTGGACCGATGAAATTTGTGAAAATGTAAAAATCAGTGACATTTAATACCGATGAGGCGGATCATTTGCATTTTAAGTGTACGGTTTTTGCTAAACCAGGCCCAATCTCAAAAGGAATGAGCCCGTTTTTTTTAGCGTCACAATGAAAGGCCGATTTCCAAGACCATGTGCTCTAATGGATTGAATCCAACATTAGAGTTATTTCAGAAAAGAACATCAGGGGAGGAGCAAATTGTCCCCACCCCAACCCGCGTCGCGGGGCTTAAGACAATCACACCGACGTGAGGTATCTAATTTTGCGGAGGTTTGTGAAATTCAAGGAGCATTTTGATAATTTTGCCGCCCACCCCTCCCCCACCGTTCTGTCCTTCAAACTCAGATATCTGCATCCGCCCCTGGAACCAGCGCTCTGTTAGCCGTTTAAATAGCATCCTTCATTTACCCGGGTTTTTACAATAACCGGTCGTTCAAACAGTCCAGTATTTTCATTTCTGATCCTGCTATTTCCTCATTATCCTACCTACAGGCAGTCTGGCCGCCGGTGCAGTTTGCTTGCTCTTTCAATGGCACGTCAGGCCTTTGGCTGGGGGTTTCGCGTCACACCGCTGCAGGGGAATCCCCTCAATCAACGCCAGTAAAAAGTCGGGAGAATTTCTGGCTGGTACAGCTGCCTGCTTCGGAGGGGCCATCAACCACATGCGGGCGAATGGCCATAGGCAACCGAAAATGCCAATTTATCTCAGGATTTGAGTACAGGAAATGGAGTATTCTAGCTATCGATTACTTAGACTTAGCTGGCTGGCCGGGCTGGAGAGGCATGGCACGTCCTCTCCAAGACCCACCAGGAAGTTTTTTTTGTATGATGCCTGTAAACTGTGACCTTGTGTTAATATATGTATTAAGGTAAAGCAAAGTTAAAAAAACCACCGGGAGGGGGGGGGGGGGGGGAAATTCCCAAAACCCCCTTTTTTTTTTACGGGCCTTCTTAAAAAGGGGGGGGAAATAAAAAAAAAAATTAATATTTTAATTAAAAAAAAAAAAAAAAAAAAAAAAAAAAAAAAAAAAAAAAAAAAAAAAAAAAAAAAATTAAAAAAAAAAAAAATAAAACCGCCCCCCCGCCGACAAATAAAAAAAAAAATATGAGGTGAAATGCCAAAGTTATGTTACATAACAAATTTTTCCAGTGTGCGCGTTATATGAGGGCCCTCCGGCGCGCGTGTTAAAGCAATACACGAATAAACCAATAAAGGTATGTTTTGGGAACACCTGCGAGATTGTTGTTGCAAGCATGTCAATGTGCCTACAGATTTCTGTTCTGACAATATGAGGTAGGATATGGTTAGTGTCCTTCTGGCCGGTGCCAAGGCTTGGGGAAAGTAGTCCAGGTAGGATGTCAGTCTCTCAACCGAAAGGTTGTGGGTTCGAATCCCACCCGTCGCTACTCTTTCCCCGCGACCAATCGGCGTGGGAGATTGGCGACGCCATGTGACCCAACAGTGAACGCGTTGTAAAGCCAATAGCCACCAGTGTTAGGATTAGAACAACGATATCGTATATATGTTCCATGCTCATCGTCATGGTGATTCGTGACGTTACTATTGTACTTTCCATGTTTATAATGCTTGTCCTGTGACTACAGGTGTTCCCTCTGTCCGCAGGTGCTACTTAATCTACATGGTGTTTGTCCTGCACGGGGTCGGTTCGCTCATGCCGTGGAATATGTTCATCACGGCCAAGGACGTAAGTAGTCGTCAGTGGGCAGGCCACGCCCACTCGCCGTCCCAGCGGGCCACTGGTGAACACGCACCGCCCGTGTGGGTGGGAATCATGGAAGCTAGGTTAATGACCTTGCGTGACCCTAGGTTGACGTTTCCACACCAGACGCAAAAGAGATCGAAGGAAAGGTACGGAACATTTCGCTCACTTGGTGGTGTCGATCACTAGCAGGCGATGATCTTTCAAGCATACGGATTCGATACGGATGTGGTTTGGCATCTTGCTGTAGGTGCATATGAACTCACGGGTACGGATGTACCCAAGCACCTCGTAGTGAAAGCGGCATTCGTTGGGTGTGCTACTACGAAAGAATGTGGGGAAAATGTATCGCAGTGAAAATGACATTACATGTAATATTTCGCTATCAGTCTCAATTGAACCTTACCCGCCTGGACAGTGGTATGTAAGCTTATGTTCCGTTTCATGCTATTGAAGTTAAAACAGATAATAATTTGTCAATAATTTGTGGGCAAGGATACCGATTTAGCCCCATGTAGGTGGTCAATTTTTAACTATTCTCAAGGAATTACGCTAGCAGAACTTGTGCACACCACTAGCCCCCGTGTAAACCCTTGGTTCGCAGGACACAGACGCGCTTAGGCGCGCCTTATTTTAGGACGCAAGTGCGTAGGTATACAGTCGTGTCGGGCGCCAACCAGGGCTGGCAAAATGCTGGCATGAACTGGTTAATGTCAGGGTCCTGGCATAAACATTTGCTGCCATGACGTCAGCCTTGTGCAGGAGACCACGACGGTATTGTGAATCTGAATCCGGAGGTTCTCCGGATCCCAGATATATAAGCTCATCCTGATATGCTGTAGGGTTAACAGTTTTTGTTACTTGTTTTTCACCGCTGAATCCCACCGGCATCGTCAAACTAGTGTTTGTCAGCCTTTTGAGAACCCGGACGCTGAGATTTACCGAAAATATTTCTTGTATGTGATGATGAGTTGATTACAACAATTATTACTTATGTTACTCCATGATTCAAAATGTCATTGCTCCCTATTGTAATATCAAAACATTCCTGATCTTTGAATGCTACCATCGACAATTGTTTCGAAGCCAGCCTTCTGGCTTCTAAGCCGAGGTAGAAAGAAACATTTAAGAGATTATAGGTCGAAGTTGAAGCAAAAACCAAATATCCGAAGAGTCACAAAGGCGAACCCGAAGTAGATAACCAGAACAACGACTTTTTGAAGACGAAGCCATTCTTTGCCCCCATTGCTGTCAGTATCGAGGTACTCCAGGTCAACTGAGGTAAGTTACATGTTGGCTGTGGTGAGCTCACCCCTTCCCACCCGAAGACTTCGGAAGCTATTTCAGGAAGTGAACCGTAGGTTTCGGATGGGTGAGGTGAGGTAAGCTATGGAAACTATCAGATATTGGATTGACAAATTTGAAGATCCAGAAATCTGTGGTCAATCGAGGCCAAACATCAGCGATCGCATGTGTCAACGTTAACCCTGTCGTTGCGTCATGTAGCTCCTAGTCACCTACGCATGGGTTTGGCTTCCTCATTCTCTATACTTCTTCAGGCTAAAGTAGCGCTCTATGATGCTGGAGGGGGTGGGGGTTGAGGGGGTGCTTGCATGACAAACTTATCAAAACACTTCATAACGTTATAGATCAGTATTAATGAAACGTATCGTAAGTGATCGTGTAGCTTGTGCCCATCTCTGGCCTGCGTGTACCAATTTGTTTGATGCTCCTGCATGTGCCTGTACCCTGCTTGTGATCCATGCCCCTGTATGTACCGTGCCTGTGACCCGTGTCACCTGCATATACTCTGTTTGTGACCAATGCCTCTGTATGTGCCATGTCTGTGACCAATGTGCTCTGCCTGTGACTGGCGACCTCCCGCCGTCGCCCTGTGTGTTGCAGTACTTTGTCAACTACAAGCTGTCAGCCGAGTACACTGGCACAGTGTCCGAGTACGCCACCAACTTCCTGCCGTACGTGGGCTTCGCGTCGCACATCCCCAGCGTCATCATCAACTGGGTCAACGTGTTCGCGCGCACCGGGTCAGTTGGCTGCTCAGTCATTACCCATGCTTCATTCTGTGACAATGTCATCATACACTGCTGACTGCGACGCCTACGCACGCATGGGAGAGAGGGAGAGAGAAAGAGAGAGAGAGAGAGAGAGAGAGAGAGAGAGAGAGAGAGAGAGAGAGAGAGAGAAAGAGAGAGAGAGAGAGAGAGAGAGAGAGGAGAGAGAAAGAGAGAGAGAAAGAGAAAGAGAAAAAGAGAGATAAAGAGAAAGAGAAAGAGAGAGAGAGAGAGAGAGAGAGAGAGAGAGAGAGAGAGAGAGAGAGAGAGAGAGAGAGAGAGAGAGAGAGAGAGAGAGAGAGGGGGGGGAGAGCGAGAGGGCGGGGAAGAAGAAGCGAAGAGCTGAATAATTGAGTAGGATTATTATTACACGTGATTGCATTCAAGGCAGGGTGCGTATCGCGACTTCGTTCAGGATATTCTGCGTGGTCGTCATCCTAAGTGGCCGAAACAGTGATAAAAACACACATTGTGCCTGCTTGTTTCCCAAATTCGCGGTGGGCGCCAGGGTTAGGTATTGCTCAACTTTATCGATAGCATTGGAACAGCTGAGTAGATGGGTTCGATAGCGAGATGTCCCTGACGCAGTGACGGTCGGTCCGGATGGTTTTGTCCCATGTCCGACTGTGTGTTGCGCGCTCGGAATGACGCGCCGACCAGAATAGCCTGCTCGGAGCACGCCAGAACTGATGTCACACGCTCTGCTGACGTCACGACTGGCCGGTCAGCCAGCTGTCCACCTGTGTGCGTCACCAGCACCCGACGGCAGGTCATCAGGGGCGGCGGTGGTCGAGTGGTTAGGGTGTTGAGCTCTGGGTAATAATGGTCCCGGGTTCAACACTCGCACCACGCGGGACATTTCCCAATCCCGCGGCTCACCGGCGAAACAGTGTGGGCGGCGCCATTAGCCGTGATCGTGCATAACGTGCGTCGAGAACCACCCAATAAACAAGCAAAGGGCAAGTCACCAGTACCCCACTGTGGGTCACCAGTACCCCACTGTGGGTCACCAGACCCACACTGTAGGTCACCAGACCCACACTGTAGGTCACCTGTATCCTGTTGTGGGTCACCAAACCCCCATTCCAGGCCACCAATGTCTCACCGGGTCACCAGTACCCCACGGTAGGCCACCATATTCCACACTGCAGGTCACCAGTACCCCACTGTAGGTCACCAACGACACTATTTGTATGAGGTGACTGATAACTGGTGTTATGTCGACAAACAAGGCATTATTGCACACAATTTCGCCACAATTACTACGTTATGGCGTTTGAACCCAAAAGCTGATCAACTGCTTGTCGATGTGTTTTCCTCAAAAAGACACCATCCGCTATGTACTGTAGTGTGGGCTCCCTCCACGTGCTAAAGAACGGTGCTCCAACCAGTAAAAATGTATGCCTTCATGATACTTGTTGCATTCCCATGTATGAAACGGACTTTGGCGCATGCTGTCAAGAGCAACAGTAAATTATAGGGTGATTTTGAAAGGATTCCACAGTTTTTATCTCTTATAGAAGGAAAAATTTCGTTCACCTTAATATCTGTGTTAAACCATTCTAGTCCGCATTGAATGGAAAAGCACACAATAAGACAAATGGTCATGCACGTCGAAACATTTGCCAGTTACAGGGCATACTCCGCTTGGTCGCCCTTCCGCTTGACGGAGTTCCGCGCGCATTTTCACCTCCTTCACCCGTTTGCACGTATCTGCCGAGATCCCCTTGACCTCGCGATGCATCGTTTGCTTGAGCTCTTGGAGGCTTCCAGGATTTTCCTGGCACACCTTGTTCCTGAGGTGGCCCCACAGGGAGACATCCAGAGGGGTAGAGTGTGGAGAATGAGCCGGCCAGGGGTCGTAGCCTCTGCATTTATCGGCCTTGCAGCTGAAGAAGCATTCCCCAAAGTGTCGTTTTAGCCACTCAATCGCCATGGTGGTGTTTGGCGTGGCTCCATCTCGCTAGAACCACTTGGTGCTCTGGGTTGCTCCGTGGTTCTTGTGTGTCGTGGCAAGGATAAGGCACAACACACAAGGCAGACTTTTGTTTTTGACTGATGAGATTGCGATGTCTCTCGACAGCGGCTCGCTGGCGCGAAGGATCATCTGGGGCTTGTGCATCGTAACGGGCATTTTCATCTTCACCGTGATTATGGCCATGGTGGACTCGTCCCGCTGGCCGGGGCCGTTCTTCTTCACCACCATCACCTCCGTGGTGATCCTCAACGGTCAGTGTCTCTCGCGTGCGCCAGGCGCCGCTATTGTTCTGTCTGCAGCGCGCATTGATGGCCAGCTGTGTGGTCGTGGTGCCTGTGCCAGTCTGTTGCAGTGTTCGCTGTGCACACCGTATAGCCGTAGAGGTCATTCAGTTACTACGTTGGTCTTGCGGAACATGTCGCATACACATTGCCACATACGATGCTAGCCAAACCATGGTACCGGCAAATGTCTGGATTTTAGAAGACCCCTGAACACAAAATGTGCTACGCTAGTTTTATCGCTGCCAGCATGGAGCCCACCTACTTTATGATGTTCATGTAAAGCATACTTCTTGCGTGGTCCCACGCCTTCAACTGCCTCAAATGTGCGCGGCACGGGTGAGTATCTTGTGCCCAGGGTCGTTACTGACGCGCCTGCTCTGTCGGCAGTGGCCAACGGTATCTACCAGAACTCTGTGTACGGACTGGCGGCACGACTGCCGTTCAAGTACACGGGCGCCGTCGTATTGGGATCGGTACGTCTTGCCAGCCTGGGCTGTCTCGAGCGCAGAGTGTCCCCCCGGCCTGAGGTACCGATTCAGCCGTAGGTGCCTCTCTAGCATGAGGAGTCTCTCCAGTCTACAAGAGGTTGACGACGCTATATGACCTAGCGGTTGAATGCGTCGTAAAAAACCCAAAGTTCTTCTTCTCCAGTCTGTGGGATACCTCCAGCACGGCATGTCTCTATCATGGGGTGTCTCTTCAGCTTGGTGGTACCCTCCCAGGCCGCAGTTCTACTCCAGTCTGTGGGGTACCTCCAGCACGGGATGTCTCTATCATGGGGTGTCTCCTCAGCTTGGTGGTGCCCTCCCAGGCCACAGCTCTACTCCAGTCTGTGGGGTACCTCCAGCACGGGATGTCTATCTTAGGGTGTCTCCTCAGCTTGGTGGTACCCTACCAGGCCGCAGTTCTACTCCAGTCTGTTGGCTGGACTACTTCTGCAGCCTGGGGTGGCTCCGACATTCTCCAGGCTCTCCAGTGCGACAGACTGATGTGCCGATCTTTAAGCTAAACTGAATATATTACAGCCGGTCCCATTACCCTCCTCCCCACCATCCTTCGTTCATACCGTGCATGCTCTCATGATGTTCTGGTGCGTCCTGGTTTAAGCATGATTAAGTGAACCAATTCGCTAATTAATCCCAGTGACTGGGTGTATCATGAAATTGGCCTATTTTGTCGTTGCATTCTTACCATATCTCACGCCATGGCTCTAATGAACTGTGTACATTACCCGATGTTGTAGCTACGTAGGGATTACAGATGGATGTTTTCCTTGTGCGCCCATTTTCCCCCGGTGTGTCCAGGTTGATAAGCGTTGGCGTAAGGCGACACTTACTGGAAAATGGCTGCTTTCCAACGGACAATAACTCGCTTTTTGTATACATCTTTCACTGGCCCATGCTAATTGCATCCTAGCGACCATGGCGCGTACAATGCCGGTGACACACTCCCCTTGGCTTTAGGTCGGTATAGTGATTTTCACACGGCTTTTCACCTTTTCAATAATGTCCCCGGACGACCTCCGGCTGACGCTGACTGACCCGGACCGTCCTCAGAACGTGAGCGGCACGTTTACGGCGCTCATCAACATCCTATCGATAGCGATGGCGCCCAACCCGCGCACGGCGGCCATCTACTACTTCATCACGGCGCTGTTCGTGCTCCTCGCCTGCTTCGACACCTACTTCGCCCTTCCGCTCAGCGTAAGTGTGCTGTTGTTAAGCTGTAGTCGCGGCCCCCGCTTAGTCCGAGACCTACCGCCTGCAGTCCATGCTCTTTGCTTCCGCCGGTGAGGCAAGTTTCACGATTCCCGTCTCTGGCTTTGGCTGTTCTAGACCACCTAGACAAGCGAGAGTTTCGCCAGCGCGCCGGCTGCGTCCTTCGACTGCCGGGCAGTGTGAACACATTTTCTCCATGTCCTACCGTTCACCTTCCAGGTCATGTCAAGTGGTCAAAGTCGTGGTTTCGCCAACTGACAGGTCTATTTTGCCGGCTTTCGACTTGCATTCGCCAACCAAGCGACATAGACAGGTAAAGTCTAACGTGTATAGATAGCTTAGCTTCTGGCGAATATGTTGGCGTTATCAAAACGCGAATTCAAGGTTAAGATCGCGTGCAGGAAGCATGAGAAACAAGATACTTCTTGCTTATTCGGACGTACTTGTGTCGTAGCTTCCAAGCTAAGAACGGTAGAACGATTAACGAGGACGAGTGGACTTGTAATAAATATATGCCCAATATAGTGCCCAAAGGTTTGATTAAAGGTCAAGCAGTCATATTTTATACCATACATACATAAGGACCGTATTCTCCATTCTGTCTCTATCTTTTTCTCAGACCTTCTCGCCGGTCTGTTTCGTGTTCCGTCTTCGCTCTGTTTCGCACCACGTTCTCTGTTCTGCACTTGACCGGTCTGGCCCAGCCTGACCAGCCGACCGTCGGCAGCGCTTCTACCGATACCACAAGCTCAAGTCGCTGCGGGTCGGCTCGGAGGTGCGCGGACCGTCCACAGCCGTGCCCTACTGGCACATCTTCAAGAAGACGTTCCCGCAGCTTCTCAACGTGTTCCTAGTCTTCTTCGTGACCCTGTCCGTATTCCCCACCGTATTGGCAGGTCAGTGCGGTGTCAACGGCTGCGTTGGCAGGTCAGTATGGTGTCAACGTTTTTTTGTCATTTACTAATTGGTTTGTATTGCTGATGCACTCATAAGTGCTAGACGCATGGCAGGCTAAATTTCTCTCAACACCACGGGATATTCTTGAGCACGCGTTGCTGCCGAGCTTCCGCCAAGCGTCAGTGCACGCGGCGTGGTGCATGCCGATCATTTAGACCTGGCGACTGCTGGCCGACGGAGAGCTGTGCCAGCAACACGACGCGATGTGGTGTCCTTGAGTGTGTCGCCGAGTGCCGGCCTACGTCAGCACAACGCCTCGGCTGTCGATCAGCGGTCAGTGAGGTCACAATCTGGGATGGGATCACTCTCCAGTCGCTTCACGATCGAATCCAGGACTGCATGAATGAGGGCAGTTACCTCGGTCATGAATGGAAATCATAAAGAAGACTCGTGCTAAAGAAGACACTACAGACTCATGCCAGCGTCGTGCATTATGCACAGTAGATAGTGTGGCACATCGGAACATTGGGACATGGGAACATTGCGCGCAGCCAAACATCAAGCCTGTCAGGTTCAGTAAGTCAGAGTGTTCTCGCAGAGCAGCTGGGCCGGGAACCAGTCATTCATATAAGACGTTACCGGGTTTATCAGGGGCGTTCCAGAATCCGTGCAGACGTGTCGGCGCATTTACCCGGGACTAATGAAAACGTGATGGGTTTATTTATGCGGCACACGTGGGATGGCTAGTAGTTAGTACCGGGGAGATGGGATGAGACGTCCATGGAGACGTGCCGGTGCATTTGCCCAGGTCTCATGAAAGCGTGACTGGGTTATTCATCCGACACATCTGAAGGGACACATAGTTAGTGCCCAGGTGGGATGAGACGTCCATGGAGATGTGGTAGGGTTATTTCCCCGGACGAAGTACGGTGGTGTTTGGCATTGATATCGCTGCTGGACTATGGCTTGTTTTTTCGGAGCCTTGTATTTGCGGCGAACTTCGCCTGCTGTATTTTGCACTGACGACGGCCAACCATTGCGTGTGTGTTATTCATGTTCTCACAAAACGTCTGATTCGCGCTGCGACCCGGTGGCGGTGGACATGCCGACCGTCCGCTGCCCCGTGTGGCGCGGTGTGGCAGGTGACTCGTGATGCGGCTCTGTCCGGCAGACATACGGCCGGTCGACAAGCAGTTCATCATCTCGCCCACCTACTTCGCCGCCGTGCTCTGCTTCCTCACCTTCAACGGCACCGCCATGATTGGGAACGTACTTCCGGCTTTCTTCGTCGCGGTACGCTTTGTCGAGTGTGGCAGCGTGCCAGGCGGTGTGTGGTTGGTCGGGGCTCTCGCTGCTGCCTACTGCACCCGCCATATTGGTGATTGTGTCACACCTGCGCCAGCAGTGCGACTGACGTCTGTGGCATATACAACTAGCACTGATGTGTGTAACATCGATTACGGCTCTTTAGCAGCGACTGACCAAGGCTGATAATTTTACTGAGTGAGTGATCAAGGATTTTAAGAACTATGATTGAGGATGAGCAGGATTCTGATTAAGGCTCTATTAGACCATGAATAGGGTGTATAGCATTGACTGAGGCCCTATTGAGGCTCTAAGATTGCGAGGCGAACTCTATAGCACCGTGATTGAGACTCGAAGGTTGTGTGTGGAGCTCTAGAACTGTACTGACGAGGTTATATAAGACCTGTTAAGGATCTATAAGATCGTACTTGAGGATCTATGTCAACGTGACTGATGTTTAAAAGACTGTGATTGATTGATGCATAACATTAGATTTAGGCTCTATAACGCAGTCACAGTATTACTAAAGCTCTATGATAATGTAACCGACATGCTATCAGAGAAGTTTGGCTATGCCCTGTGGTCTAGTCTTATGTTGAAACGACATACATACTTACTGATGGATTATAACTCTTATGCCATATAAAATTATGACTGGCACGCTGTACATAAGTGCCATGCATGCCATGCGTGATGATTTATAGCACTGTGACTCAGATTCTGCACAATGCAACCGAGACTATGGAACTGCAAGTCGAACTGTAGGACCGGAAGCGTGATGAGACTGTTATGTCAGACGACCGGCCCCGCGCTGGCTCTGACTGAAGCTCTTTAGGACCGGATGCGTGACGAGACAGTTGTTATGTCAGACGACCGGCCCCACGCTGGCTCTCACTGAAGCTCTATAGGACCGGAAGCGTGATGAGACAGTTATGTCAGACGACCGGCCCCGCGCTGGCTCTCACTGAAGCTCTATAGGACCGGAAGCGTGACGAGACGGTTGTTATGCCAGACGGCCGACTCCGCGCTGGCTCTGACTGAAGCTCTTTAGGACCGGATGCGTGACGAGACAGTTGTTATGTCAGACGACCGGCCCCACGCTGGCTCTCACTGAAGCTATATAGGACCGGAAGCCTGACGAGACGGTTATGCCATGCTGCGTACGGGCCCCTGGCGCGGCCCTTCGAGCAACGCTAGGGGCCCGTATGATCCCAAGGGGATGGGCGACCGCCCCGACGCCCCCTCCTTGACTACATCCCTGCTGTGAGGTCGCCGTCGCGGTACGCTGCGTCATCTCTAACCGGACCGCCAGCATGAAGTGACTTAGCTTCCTCCAATCCTGTGCGTTGTTAACTGATGCCGTATGAACAAGTTACTCGTGAGAAGTCACGAACACATTGCCTAACTGCCGAGAGTACAGCGCCCCGCCCCCTTGCCGCGGGACGTTCCGCCGCGCCCGGGGCTGCCTGACGAGACGGTGGCCGTGCCCGACAGCCGACACCGCGCTGGCTGTGGCTGCCCGTGGTGGTGCGGTTCGCCTTCATACCGTACTTCGTGCTGTGCAACTATCTGCCGGTGAACGTGGAGCGCGTCACGCCCGTCTACATCGACAACGACTGGGCGTACTGGGCCGCTGTCGTGCTGCTGGGCATCAGCTCGGGCTACTTCTCGTCGCTGGCCATGATGTACTGCCCCAGGTCGGTCCGGCTGACGTCCCGGTGTCAGGTGGCCGCCGGTATGTCGGTACGTCGGTCTGAGGCGGCTCACCCGTCGGTACGTTGGTGTGAAGTGGCTCCCTTGTCGATATGTTGGTCTGAGGTTCCTGCCCTGTCTGCGCGCTGATGTGAACTGGTATCGGTATGTTGGTCTGAGATGGCGCGTCAGTCGTATGTTGGTCTGAGGAAACCTATCGGTATGTTGGTCTGTGGTCCCCTCCTATCGGTGTGTTGGTGTGAGGAAACCTATCGGTATGTTGGTCTGTGGTCCCCTCCTATCGGTGTGTTTGTCTACGGTTCCCATCCTGTCAGCCGTTGGTCTGCGGTTCCCTCCTGTCAGCCGTTGGTCTGCGGTTCCCCTCCTGCCAACAGTTGGTCTGCGGTTCCCCTGCTGTCAGCCGCTGGTCTGAAGTGACGCTGGCGCGCCTGCCGCAGGACGGTGGAGCCGCAGTTCGCCTCCACGGCCGGCATGTTCGGCGCCGCTGCCCTGGTGACCGGCGTCTGCCTCGGCGTCCAGTCATCGCTGGTGCTCTCCTGGTTCGTGCGCAACGTCCGCCTCTCGTAGTGCCACATCGCAGCGCCGGCGAGCGCCGGGGACGCGGACACGCCGCTGGGTGGCGTCGGCGGCCCGATACTGCCTGCCGGACACTCGCGAGATAACGCTGCCAGTGCGCCACCTTCTCAGAATGCTGCCAGCGCGTGCGGTCTCCGAAAGAGGTGGTGGCGCGTACGGTCTCCGAAGGGACTCCCGGCACGTGTCAGAGCATCAGGGCATGCAAGTGTCTTAGGACTGGTGGCGTGTGTGTGGCCGGTGTGTTGGCCGCAGTCCAGCCGGCCACGGCAGCCGGGCAGTTGCGCCGACCATCCGCCGGCCGGCCTCATCTCAATGTGCCCAGCGTGTGGGAGGCGTGTGTCGACATCCGACTGTTACGCGGCAGGGACGGTGCAGAGCAGCCAGCTGCGCTGTGACATTAGGTGGGAGTGCCAGCGCGTGGCGCCCGTGGTGTTGTCCCAGTCGGCCGGTGGCGGCGGACCTGTTGCCAGGGCAGCGCGCCAACTAGTGGTCGGGCCAGGACGGCCCAGTAACCGTAGTGCAATGTTGTGTCTGTGACCGGCACGAGTCTCGTGTTCATCCGAGCACGACTGTAGGGCGAGTGTTGTCTCGCTTTGTTCCGCTCGACAGTTCATGTCGACTTGTCCGCAGCTGATGCGACCAGCGACCATGGAGACTTCTGGGCTGTTTCGTTTAAACGTTTAGTGTGTGGTGTAACCACTAACCACGCGTTGCCTTCGTTATTTGAACGGCTTGCTCTGCCCGTTACCAACGTGCAGTTGTACCGACTGACGTTTTTTGTTGCTGTTTGATTGATTTTTTTCCGTTCCCGTCTGCTGGTGTGTCCGGCATCACCCTGGCCTTGGCCGTGCGGCAGTGGTATGCCTCCCAGTCTCCGGAACACCGCCTGTTTCATATGGACGCTTTGCATATACACAAGACATTTTGTACTGAAAATGTGTATCGAAGGAGACCACGAGGCCTGCCACCGGCACGGCGTGGGGTCGTCATGCAGAGCTGCTGCCGGGTCGTACAGGACGCCGCCGGGCCATACAAGCCACTGCATATGGTCAACACACGACACAACCTTCACAGGCAGCCACACATGTCTGTTAACAGTGCCGCCACACAGGTCACACGGGACCACCACGCAGCGAACCCGGACGGCGCCACTCACATGGTGGTGTCGCTCACACGATAACGTGCTGCTCTAATGATAATGCCGTCGACCACCGTCGTCACCCAACCTGAGGGCAGCGCCCTTCACGCGATCACGATCCTGCTTACATGATTGTAGCGCTGCTCGACAGACTGGCCATCAGCAGTTCCATCTTGTTCAGGAAGTTCCGGCCCTCCATCTGGTTCCACCGAACCTGTGACGGAGCCGCTGCGTCACACGGTCGCACTCGGTGCTACTCGACTCTGTTTCGCATTCGTACGACACCACCGGGGACGAGTGGTCTAGGGGTAAGATGCTCGTCTCACAATCGAAAGGTTGTGGGTTCGAGTCTCACCTGTCGCTACCCTTCGCCCGCGACCAATCGGCGTGAGATTGGTGACGCTACATGACACAACGGTCGACGTGTCGTAAAACCAATAACCAACCAGACACCACCGCGGTCAGGTCCGGTTCAGCTCTCCACAGCGCTGAAATAGGTGACACCGGCAATGGCACCAACACCACGTGAAGCCACATACTTCTCTGTTTTGCAGTCGGACACCTGAGGAAATTAGCATTCGCATCCTTTTCGGCCAACCACCCGAACGCAACCATTGTCGGTACAAAAACGAACATGATGTACATGCCCCCAAAGCTATTGGAGGATACTTCTTGAAACACCGAGCGATTCACCCTATGACTTCTCTTACGCACATCTGTCCAGCAAAGTATGGCTTTAAACCGCCAGGCACGGCAGTATCCAGACATTTTCAAAATTGCGCAATCAACAACACCCAACCGGTACTAACTGTCCACTCTTACATGCCGGTATCACGAGTAATTTCTCCCCCGCCCCGTTTTCGCATACAAATACTTAAAAAGCAATCAAACTAAAGCGAAAGCTGCGGAAAGAAATATCAATTATTACATCAGAATACCACTACAACTTGCATTTTATGTTCGGTTCATTGGAAGTTCGTCACTTTATTCGTTATCTCCTACAATCGTATTACCAAAAGTGAACACATCAACTGTAACGGAATCCGTCGAGAGATGTCAATCGCGAAACCTTGACCCGCAACACAATCGTATGGTTTCGTCTGGAGATGGCAGGTGGCTGCATCATCTCCCCTGCATCAGCAGAGGTGGCAGAGCAACGTGCACGGGCGGGCCAAGGCTGAGCAGAAAACGCATGACTGCAGTCTTATCTAGACGGACATAATCGGAGGCTCAACGCTTCTATTCAGGACTTCTACTGCTGCAAAATACCAACGAAATTTTACCATCCCTGTTACTCATCCTACAAGGCACCCTGTTGTTACTTCTCTAAGTTAATTCACATTAGTTATGGCCCGTCCAGTCGAAATAATGGGATACATTTCTGATTATGATAGGCTAAAATCACGAGGTATACTTTCCTCAATAAGTTCATGGGATAACGAGAGGCCTACTTATGTATGACTTGGCTAAAAAAACTGGGACATTTTCTGACCTTTTTGAGGTCCAAGACGCTCGGGGACGTCCAGTGAACTTGTCATTGGGTCCGGCGGGATGGAAACGAGGTACAGGGAAGTCATACCCGAGGACCGACCAGGCCCGATACACACCCTGCCCAAAGGTCACTGAACTGTCGGGCAGGTCCGATACACACCCTGACCAGAGATCACTGACCTGCCGGCCAGGCCCGGTACACACCCTGACCAGAGGCCACTGACCTACCGGCCAGGCCCGATACACACCCTGACCAGAGGCCTGTGCCGACATCCAATCACCGCCACTGACCTGCCGGAACGCGCCGCCCAGGTGCTCCCACTTGTGTTCGGTGACCAGCGCCGTGGGGAAGAAGTCCTGCCGCGGCGACTGCGCCACGGTCACCTGGACGAGCTGGCCGTGCGGCTGGCAGCGCACGGCCACCTGACAGTGGCCGGCCGGCGCGGCCAGCACGCAGCACGAGCCGCCGGCGCCGCCGTCCTGGCCGCCGCTCTGGCCGCCGCCGCTGCTGCGCACCGTCCAGCCCAGGATGCGGCCCAGCGACTGGGCCGCCAGCATGTTGTGCTGCGACACCTGCCGCCGCACAGCGCAACACCGGGGTCACAGCGGGCCAGCACGGCTGTCGCAGTCGGCTGGTGGCAGGGTAACGCGTCTGTCGCAATCGGTTGGTGGCAAGGTAATACGGTGGTGGTGGCTATTGGTCTTACGACACGTCGACCGTTGGGTCAGGGTAAAACGGTCGGGCGCTAGATAGCCACTAGCAGTTCAGGCGTCCTTAAGCCCACATAATCAATCAGTCAGTTAATCAATCAATCAGGGTAATACAGTGGTCAAAACAGGGTAATACGATGGCCATAACAGGGTAGCACTGCTGCCATGACAGGTAATGCTCAGACCACTGCAGGGCAACATGGACGTTATCGCTTGCTTATTTTACACTATTTCAAATGATTCCTGAATACATTTTGCAGAAAATGGTCCTGTGTCAAGCAGGCTTTGCTACTTGAACCCGTTCAGTGTTTGATCTGGGAATTCCTGTGCAGCGGCAGTAGCCGTGTCTGAGCAGCGGGCCGGGCGCGGCTCCGACATGTCCGCGCCTTTGTCAGCAGGTGCCTGCCGTGCATGCCGGGTCGAACCTGGTCACCTGAACATTTGACGGTAATTTATGCTTCGGAGTCCTGAAGCGAAGAGAGGGGGGGAGGAGGAAATGATCGAGCCTAGTCGGCACGCCCTTGGTTTTGAAAACTTTGAAACTTTGAAGAAAAAAAAGAAGGGTGGGAAATAATCGAGGAAAAAAGAATTACGGATAAACTGATAGTTAGGATCGAATTATATTATATGCATGCTTTCCAAGGCTCACGGTCATAATCTGAACTTAGACAGGGATCTGGAATCACGGCACCCTCCTGAACATGTTAAATTCCTCGGAAACGGCGACGTAGTGGGTTCTACCTTTGCATGGCAGACCAGATAACAACAGTGTCACAATGGATAGCATCGGTATGACAATCGGATAACACAGAGGTTATTGATGGCTATGGACCACCTACATAACATTCATAATGCTGATGATGTACCGAAGCTCCAACCTGACGATGCACCGAAGTTCTGATCTGACACATGATGATGTACTGTACCTTCGACCTGACGATGTACCTAAGTTCTGACCTGACAGACGATGATGTACTGCAACTCTGACCTGACAGACGATCACGTACTGCAACTATCACCTGCTAAATGATGATATGTTGCAGTTCTCACCTAACAGGGTGATGTGCTGCAGCTATCACCTGCCATATAATGATAAACTGCAACTCTCACCAAACAGGGTGATGTGCTGCAGCTCTCACCTGTCATATGATGATGTGATGCAGCTCTCACCTGACAGAGGATGGTGTGCTGCAGCTCTCGCATGCCATACGACATGCTGCAGCTCTCACCTGACAGAGGATGATGTACTGCAGCTCTGACGGCTCGTAGCTGAGAGTCATGACTCTGCCGTCGCGGCAGACGCAGCGCAGCGAGTCCTCCAGCACGTTGATGAGGAAGGTGGTGCGGTGCACAGAGTCGTACCCGTGTGTGACGATGTTGACCTGCGGCCGACACATTCGGCGTCAAACACGCTGGTATCGCCCCCATGGTGTCGCTCACATGGTGTCACCCACACGTACACACGCAGGTGGCATTGGCCGAGACGCCCTAAAACCAAAATGACTAACTTAAAACCCAAACAACTAACTAACACACAGGTGGCACGTGAAGCACTCATTGTCTTACTGTTCGGGGACGAGTGGTCTAGGGGTAAGATGCTCGTCTCACAATCGAAAGGTTGTGGGTTCGAGTCTCACCTGTCGCTACTCTTCGCCCGCGACCAATCGGCGTGAGAGATTGGCGACGCTACATGACTCAACGGTCGACGTGTCGTAAAACCAATAACCAACCATTGTCTTACTGTTGGTTGCAGGGATTGGAACGAATTGTTCGTAATTGTCCAGGAATGGGAAGCTTACTCCATCACGTTGCTCTAAACCAATGTTTAAAATCATGGTGAGAAACACGCCTGCGTAATACAACTGGGAAGACCTCCTGGTGGGCTCCACCACAATGCCCTGCAATCTATTTCTCGTAGAGTGGAGGGCATGAACCCAAGACCAACTACGACGTCAAGAAAGTCAACAGCATTACACACTGAAGATGGGCAAATGAGACAAATAGTGGTTGTCAGCTAAGCGTGTTAACAATAATGCTAAAATGGAGTGATTTGAACATGGGAGGAAGCAATGTAGCTGTGTGCAGTCATATATCCCGGAGGTCAATTCAGGAAGTCAACATTCTGTTCGATGAGGTCAAAATGAACTTTTATTAAGCGAGAGCGAAAAACCTGCTCCGAAGTATGCACGAGCAAACGGTCACCCAGAAGATCGCGGAGTGAGAGTGACTGTACAACTACAAAAATGCGTCTTGGATCTTCCGCGAGCCTGGGACAGGAAACCGAGACGCAACGCACTGATAGCAGTGCATGCCATTGAGGGCAGTTAGGCCTGTCCTCACGAAGCAGATGGCGGTGTGCGGTGGGAGAGCCACGGCCGTAGGCGGCGAAGTAGGACCTCGCCCCCCGCCCTTTGTCCTATGGTAGGATGAGGCCAACTCAGCAAGTCATGGTGTGACAGTGATAAATTATTCGTTAAATAGGGTGGAATATACCACTTTCTGAGCACTGAATAGACACCTTTTCCAAGGACGTATCGATATCGTGCTTGTTGATGTGTGGTTATGAAGTATCCATGACTCGTTCCTACGAACACAATTCCAGATACAGAGATTATCTATGATGTGGTGTGTGAAAGAATGCCATCTGTTGATAAAATGACACTGCAATCTTTAACATTAACATAGGTAGCCATATATCAGGTGGTTGAGTACACCATTGGCTCAAATCGAACTTGAAGGACTGAAACGATATTTTAATTGGCATGCTTCCATGACAGATTTCTGCATCCTACTGTACCCGTTTCGACATCTCACACCTAACGAAAAAAAACATTATTTTAACACTGTTGTGTGATCGCTCTTAGCTTGTCGTCAGCCATAATGTTCCAGCTATGCTGCCATTAAAAAGAAGAACGTAGGCAATAGTCCCTCGCAGGGAGCGATAAAGATCGCATGCACGGGGTTTGGGCTGCTCGTCTCGCAGCAGCATCTGCAGCTCCGCTCCCCACGATGCCCACGTGACTTGAAATAAAAAGACAATAGCCTTCCCAGCTTGAGTCAGCGCTCTTACGACATGACAAAACATCCTGTATAATGTGATCAGGTGAACTAAGCTGTTTGAGCGTCCAGACTACTGAGGGAACCAGCAAAAATGGCATGCGATGTATCCCGTCCCACTTCAATAAAACTAAGCGTCTTGCTGATGGCAACCAGCTCCGATGTGCAGCCTGTTGCATGTGGTGGTAGGGAGAAAGATATCGACAGAGGACCGATAAATAATGCACTGCCAATACCAATATCAGTCTTGGATCTATCTGCGTAAATCGGGACGTATCCGTGGAAAGAGGCTGTGTTTTAGAGCACGTGGCAGACGGTCGTGTGGTGTAGCACGATCCTTCCTAACCCAGGGAAGTGACATGTCTATTGTCGGAGGATTCCCCTGTCAAGGTGGTGTTTGTGGAAGACCGACCCGCATAATTCCCCTCGGTAGAATCCCACTGTTCTCGGAGAGCCTGCGTATCCCGACGCCCAGGGGGTGCCATGCATAATACGTCCTCGACGGAACGAAGCCATCAAGGGATGGAAGAATGCGTGCACATGAGCGAGATGGTCGGAGAATCGGTGTAGCTGACGGGCATGGTGCATCCCGAACATTTCGCGGCCGAGTCAGAATGGCAGCCCAGGGGCTTCAGTCAGAAGGCTTCCACACGCCGAAGTGCGGAAGGCGCCAGTCACAATGCGGAGCGCCGAGTGGTGCGGCGCAGTATGTTTTCATGCACACTTTTCAAGGTCCTTGCGAGGCTAATTTTTACACTTTAGATATTGAATCCGTTTTGTATTCAGAAAGCAGCGTATCGCACTACGAGTGTAACAATTACAAAATGGTAAAATCAATACCTCAGTGTGTCCATAAAATCGACAAATTTGACATTTGGGAAATGTTCCTTTTGGAATCGGTGGAGGATACCTATACATAGTCAACGGAGAATAGCTGTGTATAAAAGCGCACTGTCTGGCACCAATTTGCGATTTTAGTCCTAATATGCCTGCAAATTAACAGACTGTGCACATTTAAACATTAATTGGAGACATTCTGGGAAAAAGTTCGTTTTAATTCGAAAGATAGGTAAACATGATTCATACATTCAAAAATGGAGTTCTGAGTGCCCGCTGGGTCAGTGAGTCACGTGAAACTCAAATCAAGAGGTCACCAAGTTCTTAAAATCCCGAGGTAACTAAAGGATAGTGGATAAAGGCCAGCCAAAAATATGGTTATATAATTTGGATCAGCTATCACCAAGCTCCAGGCCTCGAACGACAACCTTGACCGATGACCCCGTCAAATTGCTCGAGGAAATATCTCATGGACCGTGGATTAGAGGCACCTAAGATTCGCACAGATCAGCTCTACGCATGTCATCTAGTAAAGCTCGTGCAATGGGCCAGTTGACACAGGCTTTGATAACCGGTGAAAATATGCTGTTCATCGGACATAATCTCAATTTTATTATCATGAACATGATAATAGAAGTAAGCTCCCAAATAGCTCTTACTAATTGGTGATGTGTGGCTTCGGGGCGCTTCGATTACGAAGGTCATTATGCACCCATGTCTTTCCAATGTATTGGCCTGACCCTAACACACAACTTTGAGGGGACTGCCCTTCAGTGCAGCTGAATGTCAGAAGTCACGGGAGCCTACCTTGCAGCACGACTGGGTGGGCGAGTTGACAGAGTTCCAGTGGGTGACGATCAGCGGGTCCTGGATTTCACGTGCGCAATTGTCGATGACAAACGCAGTGCGCATGCGCAGTACCACGTGCCGAGCTTGTCGGATGATGCTTTCCAGGAGTGTCTCACTGCCGGAAGGGGCATTTGTAAGGCTGGACAGAGACAACGGCAAAGTCAGATACAGACAACACAAATAATTAACAACGGATCAGATTAAAGAAAGACAGCATTAGAGAACAATGACTACAGTACAGACGAAGCATAAACAAACGCACAGACCAGCGGTACATACAGCGGTACATACAATGGCACATACAACGGTACATACAAAGGTACAGACAACGGTACAAAGGGGCTACAGCAAAGCCGAAATATAGACCAAATGATAGAAAGCAGTACGGTGCAGAAAAACTACATATCTAGGTAAGTATATGACTTGCATTGGACAGTGCAAATCGAGTGGAGACAGACAAGTACAGACCGAACAAACATCAAGATACGTCAACAGAGACATTGGTAAGGGTGAAACCACATGGCACGAACCAGACAACGGTACAGACCGCTGTCGTACATGATACAGTGCACAGTGCAGAGCAGACAGACAGACACGAATCAACATGTGGTTAGCCACCGAGCGACCAGGACGATCCCCGGGCCGAGCGGCACAGTGACAGCAACAGTGTCCTGAAATTTAAAAATTAGAGTGGAGACACACACTTAATGGCAATTATATTGACACCACTTTTTCGACATTATGAAGTGTCACCTTTGCATTTTTATTACAGGTTATGAGTGAGATTATGCTCTTTAAAAGCACCTATAGCTTGACAGCAAGGCTGTCCTGATTGGCTAAGGCAGCAGAAACACTACCGACGTCATCACCATCATGAAACAATCGACAAAGGTCATGCATACTTGCACATATTTGCTTTCCATCAGCTACCTTTTTTTGACATCACTCCTCCCTCTTCACCCTACAAAAGAACCCCAACTGCAGGACAGCGGCGGGGAGGAGTAGTCTAGGGGTAAGTTGCCCGTCTCACAATCGAAAGATTGTGGGTTCGAGTCTCACCTGTCGCTACTCTTCGCCCGCGACCAATCGGCGTGAGAGACTGGCGACGCTACATGACTCAAAGGTCGATGTGTCGTAAAACCAATAACCAACCAACCAATCAGGACAGCGGCGACACCCACCCACCTCTCGACCATCTTGAGCAGCTGCGCGCGCGAGGCGGCGCCCGGGCCGGCCTGGCGGCGCCGCCGCGTCGTGCCCACCGGCGCCGACGCCGGGTGCGGCATGGCGTGGTGCATGTTGTCGTGGTGCACCTGGCGCAGCAGCTGGTGCAGCGAGTGCTCCAGCACGTAGTTGTTGTCGCCGAGCGGGCCGGCCGGCGGCGGCGGCGCCGCCGGCCGCCGCTCGGGCCGCGTGCTGTGCGACAGCCCCATCACCAGGTGGATGCCCGGGAAGATGGTCGAGGTGATCTCGTTGCCGATCACCATGTGCGGCAGGCGCGCCTGCTGCTGCACCGCCTCGCGCGCCAGCTGCGAGATCAGCTCCTTGCAGAAGAGCACGTTCTGCGCCGCCTCGAGTCGGTCGTTCCAGTGCTGCGGCGACTGCGTGGCGGGCGCGCCGCCGGGCGTGTGCGTCAGACGGGTCGAGCAGAGCGTCTCTTGGTCTGGCGGCAGAGCGCGCCGTTCGCGGCCGGTCAAGGCGTGTCACGGCCGCGGCACAGTCTCGTACTGTGACTGGGGAAAGACGGACTACCCGGGTCTTCCGGGCACGATACAATATCATACCGTGACTTGGGGAAAGACGGACTACCCGGGTCTTCCGGGCACGATACAATATCATACCGTGACTTGGGGAAAGACGGACTACCCGGGTCTTCCGGGCACGACACAATCTCATACCGTTACTGGGGAAAAGACGGACTACCCGGGTTTTCCGGGCACGACACAATCTCATACCGTTACTGGGAAAAGACGGACTACCCGGGTTTTCCGGGCACCCATTGCAGTCGGATTAACCCGCCGCCTCAAATATTTCTGGAGCGATTGAGACGAAGTTGTTACAACGACAAAGATGCTGATGGAAATTAGCAAAGTTGATTAAATCCGATCAGTTGTCAGGCCCCTGGTACTGGCGAATCCAGCCGACTGGTATGGGGAAGGGGGAAAGCACGGCCGAGGAAGCAAAAATAATGACACACTTTCAAAAACTCTCCAATTTCGACGATTGGTTGGTTGGTTGGTTATTGGGGTTTAGGGGCGCATCGACTTCCAATTTCGACGGGGACGAGTGGTCTAGGGGTAAGATGCTCGTCTCACAATCGAAAAATTGTGGGTTCGAGTCTCACCTGTCGCTACTCTTCGCCTGCGACCAATCGGCGTAAGAGATTGGCGACGCTATATGACTCAATGGTCGACGTGTCGTAAAACCAATAACCAACCGACTTCCAATTTCGACGGGAATGATAGTAAAACAACGCTTCTCTGAAAAACGTCCAGTATTTGATTTATTTCAAGCGCAGACAGATGTAACAGACCGTTGGAGATAACGTGGCCCGAATGTCTTCCAGTTGGATCAGCTCGTGGGCATTATTCACTACACATCTGATTTTGGAAGCACAAGGTGGTGTGAGGCCGGTGTTCATGACCCAGGATTTACAGTACAAGAACATACACTGCATGCCAGGTTCATGAAGTGGTTGGTTGGTTATTGGTTTTACAACACGTCGACCGCTGAGTCATATAGCGTCGCCAATCTCTCACGCCGATTGGTCGCGGGCGAAGAGTAGCGACAGGCGAGACTCGAACCCACAATATTTCGATTGTGAGACGAGCATCTTACCCCTAGACCACTCGTCCCCAGGTTCATGAAGTGAAAAATGTATGACAAATAATGACACACGCAACTCAAATTCGCATGCAATCCATTTTTACTAAACATAACTCTAACATAATGATTTGGTGCTAATTGCAGAGATTGTAGAAGACTAGTCGCAGAAAATAAACCTGAATAAAGCCGCGGTAGCTGAAGACATACACGCATATGCTAGGACTTTAGTTCAGTGTGCTAAAGCTTCAACAGTTTGTCTAGGTGTCATTTTCAGGCAGTCTTCTGCGTACCTGAAGACTGGCGCAATGCAATATGCAGTACCAATTTGATAAAAGGGCAACGAAAACTGAGTGAAATTACAGGCCAGTTAGCTTAATCTCATTAGAATGTGAGGCGTGGAAAGGACTTGTCAAGGAGAATGTTAAGGGACACTAAACATGGACTTCGATCTGGAAGGTCTTGTCTAACCTTCCAGAATTAATGGAGGATGTAGGTAAGGAAGTTGGCAATGGAAGCAGGATAGATGTGGTGTACTTAGACTTTAGCAAAGCCTTTGATAAACTTCTGCGCAAGAATTTGATTCATCAACTGGAGCAAGATGGCATTGAAGGAAATGCTCTAGGCCGGATTGAAGCACGGCTAAGGGAAACGAAGCAAAGGGGGCCGAGGAATAGGGTGTTTAAATATACTGAAAATATTTAGGAGTATTAGTTTCAAGTGACTTTAAAGGGGAAAATAAGGTAACTCAGATAAGAACACGTCAATTACAATGCTATGAATCATTAATAGTAGCGCCAAATAAAGATGTTAATATAAATGATGTCTTCTATTTATGGAAACACATATATGTCATCAAATCAGGCTCGACAAGCTTGGGTGTAGGACAGTTTATTATTGTTTGTTTATTGGATGGTCTACGACGGACCTTATGCACGACAATGGCTAATGGCGCCACCCACACTGTTTCGCCAGTGGTCCGCGGGATCGGGGAATGTCCCGAGTGGCGCGAGAGTTGAACACGGGACGTTGGTATTCAGAGCTCAACACCTTAACCACTCGGCCATGCCCGCCCCCAGGTGTAAGACAGCTGAACGCCAATAAGTTTTCAGTCGAAGGGTGGTTGGCCAATGGAACAGGCTGCCTGGTGATGCAGTATAGCCCCATATTGAATGTAATTAAAAATAGGGTGGACATGTTCTTCAGTTTCAAGTCATATATTTTTAATGCTAAGTTGTGCAGTAGGGGGTGGTTATATTGGAATTTGGGTGGAAATAGTAAGACTGATGATAGCAGGTGTCTTAAATCATGCTTATAAATTGGAAATTAGTTATGCTAGGAACAAGTGTGAATGGCAGTGGACTGAGAAACTTCCTTCCTGTATGTGATGCTGATGAGACTGGCCATTGGAACACAATGGGGTAGACAGTTTCCTTAGAACCCAGTATATAGCAATATTCATCGTGTTTCGGTTTCCTTCTCATCTCATGTTTTCCCTTTATGGGCTTAACAGAGATGGCCCCCTGTGGGCCATATTAATCCTTAACACTTTATGGTTAGATGGTTACCCAGTATCTACAAATGACTGTTCCACCTGGCCGAAGAATAAATCCCTCCCAAGCGACGCTAAATATCCATGCACATCAAATTAATTCCGCCTTCAGCAACAGTGAAAACTTGGATTGTAAATCCCAAGTATGTTCAATTAATAATGCAAGAATAAAACTTTAAAAAGTTACATGTACCTTCATGCTTGGCCAACATTAATTATTCCGGACTGCACCACCAGCCGGGACGCTTAGACTCTACCGACACAGCATAACGCATGCAAAGCCGACCTGCCATTGCATCAAAATGACAGCAAAAGGCAATGCTGTGACATCAGGGGACAGACCATTTGCGGCAATGTCGGCATGACGGCGTACCTTTCCTGATGGTGACGTAGATGTAGGCGACGCCCTGCAGTTCGCTCGGCACGGTGACGATGATGGGCGAGGGTGGCGGCACGCCGGGGCCGGCCGGGCCCGACGCCGCTTCCTCCGACTTCTTCACCTCGAACGTGCCCGACAGCCAAAACCGCGAGCCCACTGACAGGGCGGAGAAGTGCGTCGTTAGCAGCCGGCTGACGTCACACAACACGCCGCCAGCAGCCAAGAGGCCACACGAGACGCACTCAGAAGCCGGGTCACACAACACGGCATCAGCAGCCAGCTGATGCCACACAGGACGTACCGTTATCAATGCGGATCTCGTATTGGCTGTGACGTGCCGACATGGTGGGAAAAGAGCACTGTCCTAGATTGCGGCCAACTAACATTTTGTCTTCACTGGAGAGTTATCCTCCATATTTTTCCACTAAAAGGTTGAAGGTTGCTCTCTTGCGATTAAATCGTGCAATTTTCATGCTCTTTGAGAAAATACCCATCAATGTGGGTTCCGAGGCCCAGGCCTCCATCAAATTGTCAGCACACTGTATTTGTGTCGGAGAACTCCAGGTGCTTCCCACATACTTAAATTAGTTTGTGTTGTTCAAATTGTTATTCCTCACCACATTATTATACAAATTCAAACCATAATCCAGCACCTGCACTGCAGTCCCGAAGCAAGGACTTTGTGGTGTCAAAAAGACGAAAATCTCCCCCTCCGATTTTGATGATCTACAAGATGCTCTCTAAATCCGGATTCCCGAATGGTGAGTCTAGTTCTGTGTACCGATCTCTCTGATCAGATAAAATGAACCGTCCGGTTGGATAGGTACGATGACTGATTATCCACTATCAGTGGATGATCAGCATGTCCCGCCCATTCATCTGTTGTGGTCTTACCTCGCTGAAGTTCCTTGTACACACAATCCGTGCGGTTCCAAAGGACGAAGGTGAAATAACGGCTCAACACGCTTACACCATCTAAATGAGGCGAACGAAGCCATCGTACGAAAATGCGCGTCATGGTACGATATATTAATACGTAACCAAAGCATATGACTTTTTGGCATTTCTTGCCGTGCTTCCCGAGGTGAAAAACTAAAAAAGACAACCAAACCCTACAGGTAATCGGGAAAGTATTTCTAGCTTTCTAGCTTAGAAGCACCATCTTCCTTGTTTTGTTGTGAGCACTGAGCATCCCTAATAAGAGATCAATAATAATTTAAATCGCCCATGTGCGTGTTTGCCATCCTAAGTTGTCTGAAGGAGAACACAACTTTCCTGCATTTTGACCTCAAATTTAGCAGGATGAGGCTGATTCAGCGGAACGATTTCCATCACGTGATTTTAGCTAGCCTGAAGAACATATTGCATATTGTGTACTTCCTACAAGAAAACAAACCGCCAAGGTACCCGACATTTCGGCAATGGCGAATGGATAACACAAAAATACGGAGCCTGTTGATACCTTGCTTATAGCTGAGGTCGCCGATGATGTTGTTGCCGACTTTTCTGAGGCGCCACTTGTGCCGCAGCCGCACCAGTTCTGTGTAGAAGTCGTTGTGGTTGCGGTTGCGGCGCTGTTCGGCCAGGTTCTCCCGCATCCTGTCAGCTCCTTCACTGAGAATCTGAGCGGCAGCGGCCAGACTCTGGCGGAGCAGTGTCACAGTGCACCACGTCAGTGTATCTCCCCGGGATCCAGACAGAGCGACACAGCAGTGCACCACGTCAGCGGGACTACACCACCCAGCGTCACAGTGCACCATGTCAGTGCACACCACCCGGCGCCGACGCAGCGGCAGGACCCTGGCGGAGCAGCGTCACAGTGCACCACGTCAGTGTATCTCCCCGGGATCCAGACAGAGCGACACAGCAGTGCACCACGTCAGCGGGACTACACCGCCCGGCGGTCACAGTGTACCATGTCAGTGCACACCACCCGGCGCCGACGCAGCGGCAGGACCCTGGCGGAGCAGCGTCACAGTGCACCACGTCAGTGTATCTCCCCGGGATCCAGACAGAGCGACACAGCAGTGCACCACGTCAGCGGGACTACACCGCCCGGCGGTCACAGTGTACCATGTCAGTGTACACCACCCGGCGCCGACGCAGCGGCCGACACCGTCTCGGCGTCGCGTCACGTACCTTCTTCTTGCTGATGGCCTGCACCAGCTGGCGAGACTCGGGTGCGTCCTGCGTCACGCCGTCCAACACCATGTAGCGCTTGTGGCGCGCGATGCTCAGCACGTCCGACAGCACGCACACCTCCGTGTAGGCGTCCCTGTCGCGTGTGACGCTGGCGTTACCTACATCCGGCCGACATCAACATGTGCCTCCGTGTAGGCGTCCCTGTCGCGTGTGACGCTGGCGTTACACCCGGCCGACATCGACATGTACCTCCGTGTAGGCGTCCCTGTCGCGTGTGACGCTGGCGTTACCTACATCCGGCCGACATCAACATGTGCCTCCGTGTAGGCGTCCCTGTCGCGTGTGACGCTAGCGTTACACCTGATAAACATCAACATGTGCCTCTGTGTAGGCGTCCCTGTCGCGTGTGACGCTGGCGTTACACCTGATAAACATCAACATGTGCCTCTGTGTAGGCGTCCTTGTCGCGTGTGACGCTAACGTTACACCCGGCAGACATCAACATGTATCTCTGTGTAGGCGTTCCAGTCAAGCTTGGTTAAAAGCGTTCCTTCCCAAACACCTATCTGATATGTCGATGCATTGGTGCTGCAGACATGTACCGCTTTTGTAGCCCATCACCCAAGTCGTGTTGCCATAACACACGGCTGTATGAAGCTACTTGACCCGTGATTCATAAGCTGGCTCATAGGTGGCAGCACGATCGCGAATCAGTAGACAGAGCATTCAATGATCAACATAGTTTATGGGGGCGCGGTGGTGAGATGCTGATGTAGGTAGATATTATGCATGATATCTAATGCAGTCCGTGATAGCGACCAAATGCAGTCCATGATAGCCACCTAATACAGTCCATGATAACCACCTAATGCAGTCCGTGATAGCCACCTAATGCAGTACGTGCTAGCCACCTAATGCAGTCCGTGATAGCCACCTAATTCAGTACGTGATAACCACCTAATACAGTCCATGACAGCCACCTAATGCAGTCAGTGCTAACCACCCATTGCAGTCCGTGATATCCACCTAATACAGTTCGTGATAGCCACCTAATACAGTTCGTGATAGCCACCTAATGCAGTCCGTGATAGCCACCTAATGCAGTCAGTGATAACGACCTAATACAGTCCGTGATAGCCATCTAACACAGTCCGCAATAGCCGACTAACACAGTATGTGGTGGTGGTGGATTGCTGTTTAGGGGCACGTCGACAGCAAGGTCATTTTGTGCCCATAACAATGGTTAGAGAGAAACTAAAACGGTATGTCCTTCAAATAATCATTAGTGGAGATAAAATATTGGTTCATCAAGGACGATATATCACATCAAAGTTTGCGTGTCGAAGATAAGTAAAGATGTTACCGGACGTCACGACATCCGAGTCGTCACTCAGAAGCATACGTAAGGAGTCGTTGCTCGCTCTTCCAAAGTATTGACGTCGTAGAGGTTCCAGTGTTGAACAAGCTACAATTACATGGTATACAGTAAGCAGGGCAGAACAGCGTGGGCACAAGGGTCGGTCATCTCCAGACAGCAAGTATCTGTGTGTGGCTAGGGTATGTCCTATTCTTAGACGGCAGAGCGTAATTTCATCCCATCGTTCGACCCGATACGATGATCTCCACAGCCCTAGTGTCGGCTTCAGGATCTTTAGTTTATTACATTTCGAACTCCAGGCTTGTTGCCATTCTGATCGAATATACGATGATATATATGGGTAGAAATCTCCGGGGGGGAGTAGTAACGAAACGACGCGGCCGCTGTTGATAGCTGCCTTCGCAGCCATGTCGGCAGCTTCATTCCCAGCTAGTCCAACGTGACTGGGGATCCAGCAGAAAGCAATTGTCTTGCCCATTCCGTCTAGTAATTCTACAACTCGTATAATTTTGCGGACAAGTATGTTGTCCTGGTTGAAGGATTGCATTGCTAAAAGGCTGCTCAGCGAGTCTGTGAATATAACGTGCTTTGGTGTCTGATCAATTTGAATAAAACGAACAGCTTTCAAAATGGCATACAATTCAGCAGTAAAAATCGACGCATGCTTTGGTAGACAGAAAGAGCCAGAACCGGAACGACTGACATAGGAGCAGCCCACGCCAGACATCGACTTGGAGCCGTCGGTATAAGTCCGGGAGAAGTCATGGTGTTCGTGTATTTTCTTAAGAGACATCATTCGGAGCTCTGCTGTACTTATATCGCATTTTTTTTAGCATGACAAGGCAATATCGATTTGTGGTGGGGAAATCTGCCATGGAGGAGTAGTCGAAACAGCAATACGTGTCACACAACCGGGTCGGATGCTGCAGTTACGCAGCGTCGAGGCAATGCGCCAGCAGAACGGCATGATGCGCTGACTGCAAGACGACTGGCGTGGCATCGATGATCCCGGAAATATCCATGGATATGCTGGATGCTCTGGGTTTTGGGCATGTCAGAGCTACTCAATGCACCCTGCCAGAGCCACCTGGTGCAGTCAGTCAGAGCTTCTGACCAGTGGGTTGCGGCACACTGCTCGGGATGCTGACATGCCAGAACAATCGGCCATGATGGCAGCTACCGCCGTCCACTACCACTGCTGACCCACGCCCCCTGCATCGCGGGGCGGCAGCGGCACGCGCGTGCCCGGCCGCCGTACCTGACCCTGCTGCGCACGCTGTCCCACGGCCAGCTGGGCTGCTGGAAGGGCGTCACCAGCTGGTCGGCGTCGGCGCCTGGCTCGGCGGTCGCGTCGGCCGCCTCGTCGGCGCTGTCCGCGTCGTCCGAGCGGCTCCAGTCGATCTTGGTGGCCAGTCGGCCCAGCTCCTCCGACATGGACAACGGCCTGGCGCACGCCACGTGGCTGAGTTTCGATACAGCACATGGCCCGACACAGGTCACATGGGCGGGTTTTGATGCAGAACATGGCCGACACAGGCCATGTGGGCGAGTTTTGATACAGAACATGGCCCGACACAGGCCACATGGGCGAGTTTTGATGCAGGACATGGCCGACACAGGACAAGTGGGTGAGTTTTGATACAGAACATGGCCCGACACAGGCCACATGGCTGAGCACCGACATAGATGGTACGTGACTGACACAGGTCACATGGGCGAGTTTTTATGCAGGACATGACCGACACAGGCCACGTGGGTGAGTTTTGATACAGAACATGGCCGACACAGGCACGTGGGTGAGTTTTTATACAGAACATGGCCGACACAGGCACGTGGGTGAGTTTTTATACAGAACATGGCCGACACAGGCCACATGGGCGAGTTTTGATACAGAACATTGCCTGACACAGGTCACGTGGCTGAGCACCGACATAGATGGTCTGACACAGGTCACATGGGTGAGCTCTGGTAACATTCCATGACCTCATTGGTCATGAAGTTAAAGCTATAAAGCTCTAAGACTTTAATAACTTGATTAAATTTAATAGCCATAGGAGCCCATCCTGGTTATACCTGTAGATGGAAACCATTGGTTAGCTCCGACACAACATGCGCTGGCACATGTCACATGGTGAACTCTGCCATAGCATGTGGCCAGACACACAGGTAACATGGGTCGGGCAACTCTTCTCCAACATGGAGGACAGCCTGACATCTGAGTGAGATATGTCCCACAAGGGGACATGCAAATTTAGAAATAAACATTTGGCACAGTTGGTCAGAATCAACATGCATAATGTTAGAAAGTGTTCTTGTTCATAACTTGACAAAATATTTTCCAACATGGTACCATAAATATTACATTTGTATTTGTTCCACAACTTGCCTGAATTGTCTTGTGAATATTTGGACTCGGTTCACAGAATGACTGGTTTGCAAAAATTAATACCAAACACAGATGACAAGCTAAACACACTGGTCCAGTACTTACGCCTGTGGAACTTCTCTTCCATCGTATGTTATTTCAAATACTTTATTTTCAAGAGGAGTTTCCACGCTAATTTTTGGTCCAAACATCTTGGGTATCCTGAAAGAACAATTTTGTTAATAAACGCTTAGATGATCGTGGGCTTACATAATAAGCCAAAGTTGTTGAAGCAGTGTTTGCATTGTAAAGGTTTGCACATGTGATATGATCGTGACAGTACCATGCCATATCCATATGTGGTGTTAGGTACACAGCTGGCAATTGAGAACCACATCATATTATATATCTGATAGTTGCAGTGACACAGTCAATTCAAAGTACATAATTGAGTAACCAATTCAACCAACCCCATTCTCAGATGTGTCAACTGGCGTAGCAGGCGTATGCAACGGACTTTACACAGGTGCTATTCTCAGCAACTCGCAACACTTGATGGTACTACATACTAGGAACCAGTCTGCAGCTTACACTTGCATCCTTTTGCATACATTTGCAGTGCATGTACATCTGCAGGTGCATTGCAGGTGCATGTACATTTGCACATCCGTACACTTGCTCTTACATACATTTGCTGACGTAAAATGGTCTTGCATATATTTTCATGCATGCACATTTTTCTTCACATGCATTTCACTTTACATAGTTCCTTACACACATCTACCATACATACATTTGCGCTTTCGAACGTTTTACACACTTCTTTTCTGCACATCATTTCATGCACTGGCATGCCAGTGGGATTCTGGACCATTTCTTTAGGGTAAGAAGTTTTTGTTTCCGAATCCCGGACGGATGAAAATATAGACCGCTTCCATGAAATGAAAATGAGATGAAAATATAAACCTCGTTCCACCCACTTTTTTTTCTGAAATCAAGAAGTGTGTTTGTGAAAATAATGACCGGGCATACTCCTGTTGTTGAACAACAAAACAAAATCCAAGAAATTCCACCGATAATGGCATGCACCTTGACCCTTTTGGGTCAAGGTGCATGCCACTGCAGTGTAGTGGCACTGTCAATTTGACCTCACCCCAAAAATGTTTGAGATAGCTCCTGAACCATTTAAGACATCGTTCAATATATCACTATTGAAATATGGCATAGCTTTAACAACTGATTAACAATTGATGAGCACAAACATTACCAAACAATCAAGTCCCAAGTCCAAATACATTCAGTCTCCAGAGCTCCGACAGATCGAGGCATGTACTCACTCACTATTACAAAGTGCAAATTTCCAAACCAGGACATGCTTGCATGCCAATTCCATTTCTGATGTGATTAGGGTCCTGAGATGCAATTTCATTAAAGTATATGAGTTTGGTTAGATGTTTCAAGTCATTTAGCATATTTTTTTGTGGGGGGGGAGGGGGCGGGGTCTGCCAGCAAATGCTATCGCAGACCTTGACTGTGATTTGAAGAAAAAAAATTATTGGGGTGCATATAATTGGCACATGGAAGCTGTTTGGTGTGGAGGTCCCTGCCAGGTCCTATTTCTAATTTGGGAACATTTAGCCCAGTTCAGCATTGGGTTGGAGACATGCATCACAAAAGGGGTGTCAGAAAGTAATACCCATGCACATTTGCCCAATAATGTAAACATGTGCACTTGAGAGCACCATGAAGCAAATGTGCTAGATTATAGGAAAGACCACAAGGTTAGATATAGATGTACAACAATCACTTGAAGTTTTCTTTCTCCACAATAAGTACTTGGTTGATGCAAAAGCTCACCAAAACTAAAAGCAGCTGTCCTTGTGATCTCCCTGCTAGTCACCAGGCCGTGGATTCCGACTGCAGGCTCGTGGACTGCGGAACTGTGGAGACAGTCTCGACAGCTTGACTACGACGCTGATCTCCTGCATCACTTCGGCAACAGTTCGCGCACACATTAGTTTATGTTAAGCTGGAGAACCTCCACCTTAAAGCAATAAATCCATCATACAAATTCCAATATTAACACATGACCGAAGAATATTTAAATGGGGGAGCTTTGTGATCATACACATCTCGAGGCCAAAGGCTAGGTCACTAGTACGCAGTTTATGATGCAATTTTGAAAAGTATTTAGTCCCACTGCACACCCAAATGTACTAGTCCGTATTATCTAGAACACTGTTATTTTCTGGCATTAATATGGTTGCATCTATATTTGGTAGAAGAGTAATTAATACAGCATTGGCGCCGATGGGACAAAGAGCACCTTTCATCTTGAGTAACTTTGCAAAATATAAATAGCTGTAATACTAATTAAGGACGTTTTTTGTCCAATCTCTCTTCAGCTAAGCATATTTATGTTGGTGGTAAGGTGGGGGGGCGAGGGGTGGCAGATTCTGCACTCTGATCTTCCGCCAATAGTATAAAGCATAAACCTGGTAGGTTTTGTACAGAAAGAATCGACTTCGAAGTGGCTCTCCCCGCCCCCCCCCCCTAACTTTGAGACATCTCCTGTGCTACTGAACTGATAACAAAATAGACAACATAAACTACCAAATACTGATGGATTATTACAGGGTGAAACTCGATTAGTAGCTTTCTAAAAACTACTGTACCATATAATAATACTGTAGTACCAATGATGGAGCGATGGGATAGCAATGAGGGTGTTTGCCCTCTGATCGGAGGATGCCTTGATAGGAAGAAGGCGCCCCTTAGATAAGTCCAACTATGCCCCCATATGCTCACTCACCCTTCCACCGCACAGCCTGACTTCAGGAAGTCAGACCATTGGGAGTTTTATCACCTTCTAGACACATTTCTTAGAAAAACATTGCATTTATAAAGATGTATAATATGTATGTTGCCGAAATCCGAAGAATAAAAACCTTTTTTTCCGGGCCAGGCCCGCTGGATCCACAAATGCTCCTAGCAACTGACAGCTCCAGTGGGTATCACCCCTCTGAGAGAAGTGCACCCCCTTGAGGGTGGGTCCAAGTGCACCCACAGTGGCTCCTACCTGGTGTGATGGTGCCCACAAGCTAAGTGATCCAAACCTATGACATAAATGTTTAGATACAGCAGTACTTATTTATTTATTTATTTCACGATTCATGCCCTCCACGTATAGTGGCTATGGACAGTCTGGGTATAACTCACAGATATTTACAAAGAAAGGATAGATTTGTGGTCAATAGTGGGAGCAGATGCGCAACGAACATTCATACACCAACATAATACAATACCCATATCACTATCTGCACTACACACCGTGCTTGCAACACGAGCTATAAACGAGTAGTTTATAGAAGTGATAGGGAAAGCGATGGCCTAGAGGTGAGTTCATAGTGTACACAAATTCATTTTAAGTTTTTTTGTGGAACTAGTGTTGCTCGTGGAGATAAGCTAGTGCATGTTTCTTGAAGTTAGACATGTGTTTTTGTTTCAGTAGGGAGTTTGTTATTGTGGAAGACAGAGGAGTAGAGAAATCTCCTGCGGCCCGCCTCTCTGTGTATGGCTGGCAGGTGCAGGTGGTCGTCTGCACGCGTATGACGGTTTCGCATGGTAGAGTTTGCAGTGATTTGACCGGCAATGTGCGTTGGCTCACCCGTCAGAATGATCTTGTGGAGCAAAGTAAGGCTGTGAAATAGATGCAGATCAGCTGCGGTGAGGAGACCCAACTCGTTACGGGCATCAGAAATATGATTACATTTTTGTAGACCTGACACGACTCTAGTGGCGAAGTTAATGATCTTGTCTAGTCTGTGGATGTTTGCTGCCGACTCGTTCCCGTAAACAGATATGCAGTAGCGGATATTGGATATAACTAGGCTATTGACTATAGTGAAGAGGGTACTGGTTGGCAGATGGTGATGCAGATGGCTCAGGGCCATAAGGAATCCAGTGCACTTGCGGACCACGGCAGCTACATGGGAATCCCACGACATGTGGCGATCAAATGTCACCCCAAGGTTCCTACACGAATGACTTTCATATATCACAGCGTCCCTAAAGCACACTCGTATCGGGGTAATATTGCGAAGATTCTGACGCGATCCGAACGTGAGAAGCTGAGTTTTGGTCGGGTTTACCTTCAAACCGTTATCCAGGAAGTAGTCGTATAGTTGGTTCAGACATGTCTCCATCTGATTTATCAGATTTGGGAGATCAGATTTGCGACCAGAGATGAGGACCTGGGTGTCGTCTGCGAACTGAGTGACGTGTGCTACCGGGACGTGCAAACTGAGGTCGTTCGAAAAGATGCAATAGAGGAGTGGACCTAGTGATGAGCCTTGAAACACACCTATGTTGTTAGGAAGAAAGGAGGAGAGATGCCTGATTCCGCGTTGATCTGAGATGCTAACAGCCTGCGTGTGACCTCCCAGATAAGCCTTAAACCAGTCAGTATCAATTCCATGGAGTTCTAGTTTAGTGAGCAGTTTGGTGTGATCTATTACGTCGAAGCATTTACTGAGGTCCAGAATGCAAAGGAGAGCTACTTCGAACGGTCCATTGCTGCTAGTAATTTGTCCGAGACT
>JAOTOM010002157.1:0-92522 GCA_034440615.1 Ashinkailepas kermadecensis
CCCATATGTCAATTATGGTAGTATTTGTCCTCAAATAATTCCCAAACAGTTGGCGCATAAGCATACACAAAAACACAAAGCCTCGCTACTTGGTGAGGTCAAATAACAAAGTGCATCAACTTAATATTGGCGAGGTTCACAACGGAATTGGCTCACAAGAGGGAAAAGAAGCTGCTGGTTCATCTTGTCCAGACCCCATAATGGCCTGAAGTACTCATGAAGATTCAACCGAGAAAAACGCATGGGCTGGAAGCACCTATCTTGTTTTTTTACAACGAAATTCCGTGCTTTGCTTCACCAACATTGAGCATTTGCTAATCCACACCCTTTTTTAAACTTAGGTACTTGTGATATTAAGAGTTCCGGAAAGGACTATTCACTTTTCGGTTGTCGAATGCCACAACATGGATGAATTCAGCTGCAGTCGCTTTGAAATCAGCTCACGTAAGTTTCGAGCGTTTACATTTCGTAAGCGATATCAGTTGCGATCAGGCAGCGCTGGTGCAGAATAAATAACTCCAGCAATCACATCACCGTTCCAAGAATGACGCAATGATGCCTGATGCCGACTTGGCTTTGCTGGCAACCCGGTTACTGTGCGTTTACATAACGTGGTGCGTCTAATGGAATGGTGGCGCCACGTCCTGGGCCATTGCCTGTGCACAGCGGTGCAGCATCATGGAGATTTGACTGAGCATGCTGTGCAGTGGTTCAACATCGTGAGCCTGGTGTGGAACGCTAAAACCTTTGGAGCCTTCGATGGCGCCTGGGAATGCAGCATCATGCATTTATAATGTGCATAGCGGCACAGCATCGTCGGGGTGAATGTGCCGAGCGGCACAGCATCGCAGGCTTAGGAACTTATCGGAACTGTATTAGGTGTGGCAGCCCAAAGGGGATGAAGACCAGCAGCAATACGAACTGTTGAGTTTACTTTCCTGTCAGGTGGATGACCGATCGCAACGAACTCGAGTGAAGGTGGGGGTGGAGGGTTAATTTGGCTCATCTGAGTTATCGGAAGCTAACGTAACTAGAGCAACACAATCAACAGGATAGGTGGCTCTTCGGGGCCTCTTTAGGGCCAGGATAGATGGCCTCATGTGTGTAAGCTTGAAACCTTTAGATCGTGACCTGCAAGATCAAACAAGATCAAGCATCCCAAATTTGCACTTTTCGATGTGGTTCACTCATTCCTTGCTTGTGACACAAAATTGCTCGGAAAAGTACTGGTTTGCACACAAGCTTTTGTAGAGAGTGTAGTAATGCATATTTTGACGTACATACGCTGGCGATTGACACACAATTTATGCGCATGTGGTCTCCTGAGTTCAATGTATGTTACCGCACCACGTATGCCTGGTCTTTTATGTGGTATCATGTCGCTTCCTTTATGGACTCAACCTTCTCATGGTTTACAGTTTGTGATTCAGAGAGGCCAACCATAGTAATTCGAGGCAGGGGCGGAATCAGGGATTCTGATCGGGGTGAGGAAAAGAGAGGTGTCGTTTCCCCCATGGCCCGCACCGATTGAAGAAATTTCAAGTGGGGTGCACTTGAGTGTCCACAGAGGGGCGCCTTTTCCCAGTCAGGGCGCAGCTTTTCCATGGGGAGGCACATGTCCTCTGTGCTCCCGCCCCTTTAGACCGGTCCCTGATACGAGGTCATCTCAGGTCAGCTACCTTAGAAGACACTGCATTGGGGTAAAGCTGTGATAAAATGAAGCCAGTCATCCCAAAGCATTAGCCTGCGCCATTTCGGTTCGAATGAATGCATTCGATCATGCAAAATGTCATCGTTATGTCGCTTTGGGCCCTGCTGGGCGGGTACTGCACACGAACTTTTGGGCAATGTCTCCATAGCCTGACCCTGCAAGAGCCTGCAACTTTGCACACTGACAGAAGACATTGTGGTGTGACATCACAAGAATTCCGGCTTAGGCTGGGACCCGGGATGCACCACTTGGACCCCCTCTCCGCCCCCTACTTCAGTATAATGCCTTGGTGACCCTCCAGAATCAGCATCTTGACCACCAATAAACAATATCTGATGTCACTTCAGTATCAGCATCTCCTCCTTACAGACACAAAGTACTGGAAGCGGCCTTGAATCGGAGCCTTTGTCAAACTGTCGAGATAGATCCCCGATGATGCTAATGAATTAATCATAAATTATAATCTTCATCAACTCCTCCATCGTCGATAAATTCCCAGCGTCGTCATTGAATCGGAACCCCCACCCATTGCTTCGGTAGCCGCGGCTGGCGATGGCTGCAAATGCAGTCAGCTGGCTACATTTCTGTCATCGGAAAGTCTGAATCAGCTTCATCACAAAGGCTTCGCGTTCATAAATGGGATAATCCTGTTGGCAATTCCATCAACGAATACAAAATATTACCCCACTCACCCCAATGCTGAGTGGTGGCCCGACAGTTGAGTTTGACAAATTCAGAGCACTGTCTCGAGCAACCCAGAGGGAGCCACTAGAAACCTGATAGCCTCATGCTGTCTCAAATGAACTCGACACCCTCCTCCCCCGCCTACACACACCGTTATCGGAGCGTCATGCATGACAGAGATCGTCTGCTCCATCCGCACACTCCAGCTCTAGCTAACATGAAGCTCTAGCTAACGCTAACATGAAATCAGCTCCAGGTAGTTTTTTTTTTGTACTGGACAATAAGTCAGGTACAACGTTTTCGTTTGCTTGGCACCAATTCAGGCAAATTTTAGTTGGTTCTTGGGAGTATTATGCTTGTGGATTGAATTCAATTATGATGCAATAACCATATTGGCAATATGAGAAGCATGTGTATGCTTACCTGGATGTGTTAGTTACATATGATCACGATAAAGATAAGCTAGTGTTTTTGCATATTGTTGTCATTGGCATGGTATCATGGCTACCGTTGGCTCTGTGTCGGGAATCGGTAAGAAAACTGTCAATCTACGTGCTCTTCTAGTCAGCGAAGTAAACAAGCTGCAGCACGGCTTTTCTTGTGCTTGCATTCATATTTTTTTAGGTGTATTCAGGCACAACAACGGCAGTTGCAGGACTAAAAGCGATGGACTGAAAAACAGTTGCGTTTGAAACATTAAGCATCGCAAATCCCCTGTTCAGACATTTTGTGTTTAAACATCGGACAGACTCCGGTCATGCGGACACGCGGTGCCCTTCAGTACGGCCGAACGGTACGGCACGTGGGGAGCGGCTCAGGTCGCGGCACGGCACGTGGGGAGCGGCTCAGGTCGCGGCACGGCACGTGGGGAGCGGCTCAGGTCCGGCACGGCACGTGGGAGCGGCTCAGGTCACGGCACGGCACGTGGGAGCGGCTCAGGTCACGGCACGGCACGTGGGGAGCGGCTCAGGTCACGGCACGGCACGTGGGGAGCGGCTCAGGTCGCGGCACGTGGGGAGCGGCTCAGGTCGGGCACGGCACGTGGGGAGCGGCTCAGGTCTGGCACGTGGGGAGCGGCTCAGGTCGCGGCACGGCACGTGGGAGCGGCTCAGGTCGCGGCACGGCACGTGGGGAGCGGCTCAGGTCGCGGCACGGCACGTGGGGAGCGGCTCAGGTCGCGGCACGGCACGTGGGGAGCGGCTCAGGTCGCGGCACGGCACGTGGGGAGCGGCTCAGGTCGCGGCACGTGGGGAGCGGCTCAGGTCGCGGCACGGCACGTGGGGAGCGGCTCAGGTCGCGGCACGGCACGTGGGGAGCGGCTCAGGTCGCGGCACGGCACGTGGGGAGCGGCTCAGGTCGCGGCACGTGGGAGCGGCTCAGGTCCGGCACGGCACGTGGGGAGCGGCTCAGGTCGCGGCACGGCACGTGGGGAGCGGCTCAGGTCGCGGCACGGCACGTGGGGAGCGGCTCAGGTCGCGGCACGGGGGAGCGGCTCAGGTCACGGCACGGCACGTGGGGAGCGGCTCAGGTCGCGGCACGGCACGTGGGGAGCGGCTCAGGTCGCGGCACGGCACGTGGGAGCGGCTCAGGTCGCGGCACGTGGGGAGCGGCTCAGGTCACGGCACGGCACGTGGGGAGCGGCTCAGGTCACGGCACGGCACGTGGGGAGCGGCTCAGGTCGCGGCACGGCACGTGGGGAGCGGCTCAGGTCGCGGCCGGCACGTGGGGAGCGGCTCAGGTCGCGGCACGGCACGTGGGGAGCGGCTCAGGTCGCGGCACGGCACTGGGGAGCGGCTCAGGTCGCGGCACGGCACGTGGGGAGCGGCTCAGGTCGCGGCACGGCACGTGGGGAGCGGCTCAGGTCGCGGCACGGCACGTGGGGAGCGGCTCAGGTCGCGGCACGGCACGTGGGGAGCGGCTCAGGTCGCGGCACGGCACGTGGGGAGCGGCTCAGGTCGCGGCGGCACGTGGGGAGCGGCTCAGGTCGCGGCACGTGGGGAGCGGCTCAGGTCGCGGCACGGCACGTGGGGAGCGGCTCAGATCGCGGCACGGCACGTGGGGAGCGGCTCAGGTCGCGGTACGTGGGGAGCGGCTCAGGTCGCGGCACGTGGGGAGCGGCTCAGGTCGCGGCACGTGGGGAGCGGCTCAGGTCGCGGCACGGCACGTGGGGAGCGGCTCAGGTCGCGGCACGTGGGGAGCGGCTCAGGTCGCGGCGCGGCACGTGGGGAGCGGCTCAGGTCGCGGCACGGCACGTGGGGAGCGGCTCAGGTCGCGGCACGGCACGTGGGGAGCGGCTCAGGTCGCGGCACGGCACGTGGGGAGCGGCTCAGGTCGCGGCACGGCACGTGGGGAGCGGCTCAGGTCGCGGCGCGGCACGTGGGGAGCGGCTCAGGTCGCGGCACGTGGGGAGCGGCTCAGGTCGCGGCACGTGGGGAGCGGCTCAGGTCGCGGCACACATCGCACGACCAGGGCGGCCAGAGGTGGCAAACGCACCACTCCTGTCATTCCATTCGAGAGAGACGTCAAAGCGCTCAAAACGACGGCGTCTATGCACATGCAATGTTGTCAACCTTGAAGCGTTCAACTCTTGGTGATGATCACTGTAGGCCCGTCCTGGGATAATGCGGCGGGCGCGTCTCTGCACGTGCTCAATGCCATCAGAAAAGCATGCCGGGAGGTTCCATTGGAACACGGAAATTGAATACTTAAAACGTAAAGCGGTAAAGGTGGGTCAGACAAAAGAGGAAAATTTTACCCCAGGCCTTGCCATACTTAGGGTATAATTGAAGTTTATTTTCAGTGCATAAATGTTTGTTGAACATCACAATGAATGGGCGAGCAATGCCTACTTTGCCGATCCTTGAAAACCGCTACTGTCGTCGTGGGTTATTGTATACCGCTAGACGTGCTCATTACGTCAAAGATAGTGGTGACTTTCCAATGTCAGATTAATACATCTTGAATTAATGCAGGCCGGTAACTCAGTGCTTGAAGGCCACTGCAGCATTAGGCTTCCATTCGGCTGTCACTCATTTGATGAGGAGGCTGCGTCATCGGGGAATGATTATGGTGCACGGTAGAGATGGGTTCAATGCTCTCCATGTTGTGCATACCTATGCGGTGAACGGTGAAGGGAAGGCAACACACGAGGTGTGACAAAAAGAAACGATGCTTTTCTCATAAGAGTCTCGTAGAACGTGTGTGTGGGTGTGTTCGAGTCTCGGTGATGTAGCCCATCGGTCCCGAGGGAGCTGCGCCGGTGTTTGCGATAATTGTGCAGCGGTGGCGGTGCATAGCCGTTGGATATGAATGTGCTGGAGATGGTGGGTGAATGCCGACACAGTGCTGGTGGTGCAGTACACTGGTGAGCTCACTGAAGACGATTATAAAAAAAAGTAACCAGATGCTCATATTAAGTAAAATGGAATCACAAATCGGAATACGGCCTGATACATAAAGCATGTGCTGTACATCCTGTGCGTAAAATGCCTCCATGTATATACTCTATCTCCGAAGAAGGGTCATGCCCGAAATATATTAGACCAATTTGTGATTCTATTTTATTTAATATGGACATTTGGCTACTTTTTATAATCGTCTTTAATTCAACAATGCTCAGTACAGCTCCCCGCAACATTATCAACTGTGAGCTCACTGGTCGAGTTTTGTGAAATTAATCGAGTGGACCAAATTTTCATTGGCTGTGGGTTCTGGAGTGTCAGTTAGATTCATGTTGCTCATATCAAATAAATGCCACCGGAATCATGCGGGCAGGCATGATTTGGAAAGCGGCAGCTTTCTCGTTCTGCCCTTGCAACCGCTGCGACCGCTGCGACGACTATGCTCGTGATTGATAAAGCTCTGAGTCGGTTTGTGCGGCCCTTGGTGGTAGGTTTGTCATCGCTAGCAGACACATAGGCTTATCTGTTATTCACGAGCCGAATCACTTTGGCTTGTTTGCCGACTCCGGTTTTCAGCCTCAGTCTAACGATGGATTTAAGCGTTGCGGCTGTCGCAGACTAGATCGAGATTAAGCTGTGTCCGTGTTTGAACTGTCTGAACTGAACTGAGCTGCCACTTTGCCTATGACTGAGATCTCCCTCTTGTCAACTACTTGCCGGAATAATTTGCTCGAGGAGGGTTCGAGCAGCTTAGTGTAGCGTGGCAGACCGATGCCACTGGACAACATGTGAGGACAGTCGGGTCGCCAATGTAGCCGGACACGCTTGCTGTGAAGGAAATGAGGTTATCGAAAGCCGTCTGAACCGTTGACTTGCTCTGTTGCAACGGCTTCAACGATGCATGCTGCAATGACATGGAAACACAACAATATTGGTGGTATGTATATTTGCCCTCCTCAAGCTGTTTCAAATCAGCACCAGCTGTGACGTGCACGCGCACGTTTGCACGTGCACTCACCTAGTGTGCGTAGAATCTGCGGAGGGAAGCACGAAGAAACGCAAATAAAATACAAGTAACATAAGTAGCATTACGCAATTAAATATCATTCAACGAATACCACGACATATTATATCAATGTTACTTGATCGTAGCCCACCAGCACACGCCATTATGGCTAAGGCTCTTATCGGTCTGTTGTCACCGGCAGCCACCCCATATTGCTCACTTCTCTCCAGCTCTGGTGGCATCACCAAATGCTCTTAGGCCAGGTCATCATCGCGTATTGCATGATTCCGCATTATACAATGCGGTATCATATAGCGGCAAATGCGTGACTCGTGCGGCTCACATTGTCACGTGCCAACCAATAACGAGTCGAGTCAATCAGGCACGCTGCGAACATCGAAGCGTCTGACAAAGTATGGAAACATTCAACGCAAGCCATAGCTAAAAACTGAACCTGCCACTAAAAAAACCACCAACGCTATGCGTTCTTACCGTTGAGCAGCGGTAGCATTCGCCGTGTGCTATGTCGTTGACACCGAGGAGGGTAGGCATGCTGAGGGAAGAAGAGCACACGTCCACTGAGTGTGGACGAGTGTTTTCTGGTGGGAGCGTCATCCCACCGTCGCGTCACATGCTGCTTGCCGAGTCGAGGGAGGGAGAAGATAAGGGAGGAGCCGACCCGTCGACTGTCGAGCTCAGGGCTCTTCGTGGACGCCGGAAGTCATGAACGCACTGTTCGGTAGTCGACATAATCAGCGCTGAATATGTCCCTCGTGGCAGTTTTCGTTCCCCGCGCAGTCGCTGGAGCGCGTTCCACTCAGACCAGATGGGGCGGAAGCGACGCTTGGGAACATTGTGCGCACTTCACAACTTCCACTGTGACTGAATAATGTAATTGAATGTAAATGATGACACGTGTAATGTCACAGCACCACGCAGACATGCGATTCTGTTCCAGCACCGGGACGCCGGGAATCTGAACCTGACGTGCTTAGATGAGGCTGAAATAAGCTTGTCATAGCCACAGCCAATTCTGCACCCTGCTCATTGTCTGCTACCACGTCAGGCAATGCTGCACCCTGTTCATTGTTTGGTACCACGCCAGTCAATGCTACACCCTGCTCATTGTCTGCTATCACGCCAGCCAATGCTACACCATGCTCGTTATTTGCTACCACACCAGCCAATGCTACTCCCTGTTCATTATCTTCCACCACGCCAGCCAATACTACACCCTGTTCATTACCCGCTACCACACCAGCCAATGCTACTCCCTGCTCATTTTCTACCACCATGCCAGCCAATGCTACCCCTGCTTAGCATCCTGTTCGCACTGGCCGCACACCCACGCCGCTCTATACGGAGGCTGCGGCTGACTTAGTAGATTCAAATCTTGCACATCTGAACAGCGAACGTACACACACTATGACAGGTTTGTACGCCAGAACAGCGAACTTGCTCACGCCATGGCCGGCTTGTTCTCCGGGTTAGCCATCACTGCAAACTTGACACCGGCGAAGTTCACCACGGCGGGTAAAGCACCGTGCGTTTCTCACTTTCAATCGTAGAAGGCCCAGCATGAGGCCTAAATCTGGAGGCAGCAGCCACTGGCTGCCACTCTACCAAACCCGCCCCAGTTAGACTCGGCACAGTCAGCCGCCAAATCCAGGTAAGCATTTCCAGCGACTGGAGGCCACCGGAAGGTCTTCGGATCTCTCGTTTTTCTTCTCCTCGAAGCGATGCCAAAGGCTACTGGGAATAACTGAAGGTGGATGGGAGGGGGGGACCCGGTGACATTCCCATCAGCGCCAGTCCCATCCATGGACACTGGGAATCGATTTTCCAATCAAACTATGCTTAGGGACAGCTCTATTGGCAAAATCTGGCCATCATGCATCTGGAAGGAAAGATTTATCGAGGCCATTCGTGGCAATATCTATGTGGCCCAGGCCGAAGTAATTGGTCGCAGCTCAATCGACGGTTCTGCTTACATCCACACAAATGTGATTTCAGTGGAGGATCTCTCCGGGAGAGGCCAGGGAAGTTCGCGGAAGCCGACTCGGGTGCTGCCCTTGCGCCAGTGGATGACCTTCATCGCCAGTGGATGACCTTCATCGAGCAGACATGACTCAGGTGTCTTTCGATTGGTCTAGGCGGCGGTGACAGCAGCAGCCAAAGTTTGCGCCCAGAACACCCGGTCAGGAGTTACGATACTTGTACTTGCAGATACTTTGACGTGATCGTGATGAAATGGTTTAGTGAGAGAACACACGCAATATTCCGTGGAGGCGTGTGGAGTGCCTCGACACTTCCCCAAGTTTTGACTGGTGCTGCTTTTCGTTACGGTGGTTTTCCCCGCACGGAGCGGTTTGCACGTAACGCACGCACGTGCGTAGCGCAAGATGCGTAATGAATGCTACGGTGATAGTCTCTTGTTAATGCGGATCCAGGAAGCAAGGTAACATCTGGAGAAAGACACAGATATTGTGCCAAACGAGGAGCTTTCAGAGTTATACTGACGTTGAAATCAGCCCTTGAATTCAAATGCATTCGAGGCTGCAGCATAGGAATTTGTGTCGATGCGCAAGATCACTCGAACTAAAACAAAATAAATGGCCACAAACGTTAGCGGGCAGCCTCAAGCCTCTTCTTTTCCTCCCCTCTGTATTCTGTACGGGAAATGTCTAGCATATCTAAGCAACATTACTAAATATTCACGTCATTTACCATTAAAATTCACACCATACGCAAAACACCTGCAACATGCGTGTAAGCACGCTTAGATGCAGGCCTTGTTGCACAACTGTGTGTCCACATGCCACCTGCACCTCGAATTGGCCGAGACGAACATCCACCCACATCTGCACTGCTGATGCGCTGATGCTGTTAGGTCGTCAGGCAGTTACGGCGGCACGCGCAGTATCCATGGCGACCTGGCCAGCGTCCGGCTAGCCTCTCAGCCAGCGGCCAGCGGCCCGCGCGGTATTCATGGCGACCTGGCCAGCGTCCTGCCGGCCTCTCAGCCAGCAGCCGGCGCCCCCGCGGTATCCATGGCGACCAGACCAGCGTCCTGCCGGCCTCTCAGCCAGCAGCCAGCGGCCCGCGCGGTATTCATGGCGACCTGGCCAGCGTCCTGCCGGCCTCTCAGCCAGCAGCCAGCGGCCCGCGCGGTATTCATGGCGACCTGGCCAGCGTTCGGCCGGCCTCTCAGCCAGCAGCCAGCGGCCCGCGCGGTATTCATGGCGACCTGACCAGCGTTCGGCCGGCCTCTCAGCCAGCGGCTGTGATTTATGATCGTGCTCGACGAGCATGACCAGCAAATGGCAGCCACGAGCCGATCTGACTGACGTCGGGCGGCTCGATGTGCTCGCCGGTCCGCGCGGTTAAGATCGGCTCTTTTGGCGCGCTTGACGGTCGAAATGTGCTTCGCTCGTTATCGGGAACGGCTTCGTTATAGCGAGCAGTGTCGCTACGGGGAACTGTGTAGAGTTGAGCTTACGCGTGATGGGGACAGGTATGTGGGAGACATTATAGACAAATTGTGCAACTGAATACTGTTGGGATAAGACGCGTCCTGGGATGGCGAATATTCGACATATGCATCCACGTATGCATATATATATATATATATATATATATATATATATATATATATATATATATATATATATATATATATATATATATATATATATATATATATATATATATATATATATATATATATACATATATATGCATGTATATATATAAATATATGTATATATATATATATATATATATATATATATATGTATATATATATATATATGTGCATGTTTCATTGAATACAGCCGCGAGTTCAGCGTTGTTCAGCCGCGAGTTCAGCGTTGTTCAGCCGCGAGTTCAGCGTTGTTCAGCCGCGAGTTCAGCGAGTTCAGCGTTGAATCTTCTTCAGTTCAGCGCGAGTTCAGCGTTGATGATCTTCTTGCTTGTGGATGCAATTGATCTTATTATTTTCCTTATCTCTTCGTTGTGTTTGTGTAGTATTTCGCCGTAGTGCATGATGGTCAAGATTGAAATTAACGAGTAGGTCATCAGTGTATTTTATCGACGTTTCGTCTTAACCTAAGACATTTTCAAGACGGTATGTTGTGAAAGTCACATTGATGAAATATATACACTTGATATTTATGTTTTGGTAACAATTCGCGTGCGTTATGTGAGTGGGCGCTGGAAGTACTGGCAATTTACATTTCCGGTATTACACTGCAAGACACGTCACTGTGGTGGGGGGGGCTGCCCCTCGTAGAGTTTGAGTGTGCCACGCGCGTTGATTTGTTTGTTGATAACTGCATCGATGTGTCTGATGTATATTGCCTCTAAGGCAATAAGAATTGTTACCAAAACATAAATATCAAGTGTATATATTTCATCAATGCGACTTTCCCAACATACCGTCTTGAAAATGCCTTAGGTTAAGACGAAACGTCGATAAAATACAGTGATGACCTACTTGTTAATTTTAATATTGACCATCATGCACTACGGCGATATACTACACAAACACAACGAAGAGACAAGGAAAATAATAAGATCAATTGAATCCACAAGCAAGAAAATCATCAACGCTGAACTCGCTGAACTCGCGGCTGTATTCAATGAAACATGCATATCAAATAATCTGCTTCCAAACTACTCACATATATATATATATATATATATATATATATATATATATATATATATATATATATATATATATATATATATATATCCTCTCTCTGGACTGTATTTGTGCATTGCTTTTAATATTTACTTCTTCATTTACTTCAGCTTTAGAGCGTGTGTGCATGGATGCGCATATAAGCAGATCACTTCTTCGCCGGCAATCACGCTCTTAACCTTCATTAACTATCTTACTCTTCTTATCTGATCTGCCGATGTCGCCTAACCTCTGGTCGAACATCCGTCTGATGACGTGATCACCTGTCTGATGACGTGATCATCTGATGACGTGATCTCCTTTCTAGTCACGTGATCACCTGTGCCGTCCCCATCCGCCGTGTTATCACCCGAGCCGTCTCCCGGCGACCAGCATGACCTTGTCTCTGTTTTCGTCCGTCCCCCGCGAGGAAAACTGGCTGGTGATCTCGGGTGACAAGTGACCTCGGGTTCTGACATAGTAGGCGTTACCACAGCCCCCCCCACCCCACCACCTCCCGCCGGGCAGGCGCGGCCGCCGAGCTGAGGCGCCTCTGTGACGAGACCCCACCCAATGGTCAGAGACGGGACGGGGTAACGCGCCGACACCTTTGCGGATGCTGGCGGGAACAAACGCGCGCTCGCCACTCGTTCCAGCATCGACCGCCAGTTCAAATTTATGTGTATTGTCGTCGTCCGAACCCGTCGATCCATAGCCGCCGCTGGTGCTGTGGATCACGAGAGTGTTTCACCGAGGATCGATGCGATCACTCTTCCCTGATCCTGCAAAACGTCTGCGCGCGAACAGCATTGGGCGGAAGGGGCGGTGAAGTATGGTGTCATGGGCCAGAAGCCTGCCACAAGCTTCACTGCTTTCTGTCAGGGATTCAATTTTTCTGACCTCAGCATGGATTTGGTGTATAATTTATTGAATGTCCTTTGTTCATTGGTGAAGGCGAAGTAGAGGAAGTGTCGCGCTCTGTACGGCAAATGCGTCCGGAGGTACACCTCACTAGGGGCATTTTTAAAGGGGAGGAAGGGGGCACAATTTCCAACTCATACAATTTTCAAATAATGGTCACTTCATTAGCTATTCACGGGCCTACAGTTCAGTGGAAATCAATATAACGCCACAGCCTGCATATGCTGTTGCTCAAGTCACCTTTTGCTCATGTTTTCCGCTCTCGGCTTTGCTTGTGTCATCATAGTCGTTGGGACCTTGAGTGTGCAATTCCTGCAAGGTTCTAAAATTGCTGAGTAGTACCTGGTGAGTTAAACAATGGTTGATGTGTATATGCACCGCCGCAATAGAAGCCTATATTGAACCACTTTCTCAAGAAATAATATATTTTACCATTCTGGTCGATGGTCAGTGTCCATTGTCCATTGCGACCATAAATATCGGAAACGAGTAGACCTGAAATGCTGAAATATCAGAAAGCCACACATAATTGGTGCCTGTAGCCACTTTGTGTATTTTCTGTAGAACGTACAAATCACATGCATGTGATTTCTCTTGAAGAAGTGCTACATATGAATACCTGCGTGCAGCTAAAAGAAGAACATTTAGTGCTCGTCATTCTTTAAAAAGCACCAACACCATGTCCATGTTATTCTGCAAATATACGGAAGTGTAAGCGAAGTTGAGACACAGCTACACCACAAATCATTTGAAATAATATAAACTAAACCATCACCTACAACTGTGACAATTGTACTTGGCAATTGGCATGACCGAAAATACTTCATTCCGAAGATGTATGTATGCATGTCCTATTATTTGGAATCGGTTTTGGCAAGGTTATCGAATTTCCACCTGAAATTGCACTGCGTTTTATAATTTCACTCCGCTTAAGCACTAGGCAGGTATGGGAGCGTGGTATTCGGTTAATGAAGCCAACTGCAAAGTGTGGCCAAGAGGCTCCAATGGGCTTCGAGAAACTCTGAATGCATCATTAGCAAATGTTGAAGCAGGTACACCATGGAACAGGTGGTCAGCAGTATTTCTTATTGCCGCATAACATTTGTAGCCGCATAATTATATGACTGCAGTGTAAATGCAATGCAAATTAAAATGATCCTTACCTTCGTCTCGACCACAACACATAGCGTCTGCCAAACACACACGGCCGCAAGCTCTCTCTCTCTCTCTCTCTCTCTCTCTCTCTCTCTCTCTCTCTCTCTCTCTCTCTCTCTCTCTCTCTCTCTCTCTCTCTCTCTCTCTCTCTCTCTCTCTCTCTCTCTCTCTCTCTCTCTCTCTCTCTCTCTCTCTCTCTCTCTCTCTCTCTCTCTCTCTCTCTCTCTCTCTCTCTATATATATATATATATATATATATATATATATATATATATATATATATATATATATATATATATATATATATATATATATATATATATATATATATATATATATATATATATATATATATATATATATATATATATATATATATATATATATATATATATATATATATATATATATATATATATATATATATATATATATATATATATATATATATATATATATATATATATATATATATATATCTCTCTCTCTCTCTCTCTCTCTCTCTCTCTCTCTCTCTCTCTCTCTCTCTCTCTCTCTGTCTCTGTCTCTGTCTCTGTCTCTGTCTCTGTCTCTGTCTCTGTCTCTGTCTCTGTCTCTGTCTCTGTCTCTGTCTCTGTCTCTGTCTCTGTCTCTGTCTCTGTCTCTGTCTCTGTCTCTGTCTCTGTCTCTGTCTCTGTCTCTGTCTCTGTCTCTGTCTCTGTCTCTGTCTCTGTCTCTGTCTCTGTCTCTGTCTCTGTCTCTGTCTCTGTCTCTGTCTCTGTCTCTGTCTCTGTCTCTGTCTCTGTCTCTGTCTCTGTCTCTGTCTCTGTCTCTGTCTCTGTCTCTGTCTCTGTCTCTGTCTCTGTCTCTGTCTCTGTCTCTGTCTCTGTCTCTGTCTCTGTCTCTGTCTCTGTCTCTGTCTCTGTCTCTGTCTCTGTCTCTCTCTCTCTCTCTCTCTCTCTCTCTCTCTCTCTCTCTCTCTCTCTCTCTCTCTCTCTCTCTCTCTCTCTGTCTCCTTTTGTCCCTGTCTTTGTGTCTCGGTCTTTTATCTCCCTGAGATATCGGATGAAAGCTGGCTAGCGATCGGTACTTTCAGAGTATTTCTGGATCAGGAGTAATTTATCAGGTCGGAACATCAAGGCTGAGGTCCAGGTCATTCCGGCTGTATCGTGTCAACATGTTATATTGGCTACATCGTCCACCTCAGCTTGACCTGTTGCATACGAATTAAGTAAGAACATATTGTTGCGGCCTTCGTGGCAATCGCAAGATATGGGTTTAACATCGGTATCACCGCAACCCGATATGGTGCACAACACGCCGATTGGAACAATATGTCTGATATACTAACTTTTGTTTACAACTTAACAACAATGTTTCGGGTGGATGATCTGAGAATGTGCGCCCCGTGGAATAAGTGTGTTTCGCTGAAAGTAAAACGTGTCTTCCCGGTAGAGTGATGTCCTTTACTATTTTACTATATAACGTTTGGTTCTCGAGATGGGGATATCTCGCACACGGAGATTTTTCTCCTCATGTAGTCGCTTAAACGACAAACCAGAGATGGGGATCCTAGGACCCCGCGAACCCTGACTAGGCTCGTGATGCGAAACACACACACGGTTAAGCATAGGCTTCTATAAATCTTGAACAACTTCATCTGTAAGTCAGAGATGAATAGCCTCTAGGTGGGGTGGAGGACATCAACCCGCACATGTACCTTGGCGAGTTAAATAATACAACTGACCTTAAATTTCATGGTGCTAGGGGTACGAAGCAACCTTGAATGTGATATATCACTATTCCGTAATGTGCACATTCCCTGCGCTTTGTAATGCGTGAAAGTATGCACGTTTACGTTTTAGGTATAGTTTTACCAGTTACTGACAATGTAAAATAAAACAATTAAATGAGAATCCGGAGCTGGAAAGAGCCCATGCAGCAGCCTGAGAATGCACTTGGAGGTCGAAATTGGCTTAACTCATCTTTAGGGCGGTTGTAACTTGCATTTGGCTAAGCATAAACTGTGGTCCTGATACTTCTAATATATATATATATATATATATATATATATATATATATATATATATATATATATATATATATATATATATATATATATATATATATATATATATATATGTTTCCTAACACGGTTTCGAGAAACTGGATAGGCTGTGAACCGTGACCACAGCAGGCGATCCGGGGCTGGGATCGCCTGGGCATGGGGATCCTCAGGCTGGGAATCCCGAACTGGATGTCCCGGTTCAACGACATAAATTCAGCCAAAATTTGAACGAGCCTCTAACGCTCCGACACAACTGCCCCGTTACTGCGCCCACTGACCCGACACCTGACCTCTGTGCCAGCTGACCGTCTCAACTGGAGACCACACGCAAGGCCAACCGAATGGAAGGCCACACGAACTCCTCTTTGCCAGGGCAGGGCAGACCAATGAAGCACAATGCCAGCTGAGTTTCCGAGGCGGTGCTTCCTTCGTTCGAAACCCCCTAATGTGTGCGATGTGTTGAATGTGCAACATTGGCAAGCGAAGATCATCATAATTTGCCAGTAACATTTGCGTAGCCTTACGAGCAGAGCGCAAAGTATGACTGCCATCAACCTGCAACCTTTGTCGCCTGGTTAGTTCAGTGGACAGAGCATTGGTCTCCAAATGTCTCTCCGTCTTGGCACAACGGGTCGAGTCGCTTCACGCGATCTCACTCGATCTGTGTTAGCGCCTCCGGTTGGGATGGCCAGTTGGCAACCGGCCAGGCGAGGTCGTGGTCGCAGACACCGGGTGACCGCACCGAAGTAAGTCGGTACCTTAAGCTCTCGGGTCAAAATTGTGATGCAGAACTGATTTTTTTTTAACGAACTGAGTTCAAGGTCAATTCAAGGAGCATGCCCTTGGCATTGACTATGACTCTGTATGCCTTTCAAAAGCATTTTGAACTAAATTTATTTTAAAAAGCGAACAAAGAAGCATGTGCTCCCGAGCTGCCTGTGCGAAATGCCTGCTATAGTCCAGCATCGATTGTTTAGACTAGAACAATGGACGTCGTCCCTGTGCGGAATATCTGCCATAGTCCAGCATTGAGTTGTTTGGACCAGAACAGTAGACTTGGCCCCTGTGCGGAATACCTACAATAGACTAGCATTGAGTTGCTCGGACCAGAACAATGAACTTGCTCCCTGTAAGGTATTTGTTGTTGTTGTTGTTGTTTTTGTTGCTGTTGTTGTTGTTGCGTACATGTATTAGCCGAGGTAATAAACTGTGTCAAAAATAAACTGCTTGTGTGTTTGGCCACCCAAGGTTTTCTACTTCTTGGTGTCAACCAATCTCTTTTCCTCCTCGACTTGCACCAATCTGTGGTGTGTTTGTGACCGAGTGGTAAACGACCTGACTTGACCTCGGGCGGGAGCGATGTCGCAGTCGCGAGTCCAAATCCACACGTCTTCGAGATGAAACTTGGCAGACACACATCACCAAGATGACTCCACATATTGCTTTTAGCGGCAACACGATAAGTAAGCAGCCCTTCGAAACCTCGACTAGATGAGGAACAAGCTACGGATGAAAACAAAAGAAACCTAAGACAGAACCAGGTGGATAGTGGCTTCCATGGGGGAGGACGTTGATATATCGCTCTTTCCGGCTGTCTACATCTTGTCCGCTCCACCTCTAATGTGGCAGAATTGCACCGCAAATTGTCCTAATATTTCCCGCTCCACCTCCAATGTGGCGGAATATCCATTACACGTTGTCCTAAATGTGGAGGAATATCCATCACAAGATGCCCTGGCATTCAGTGCAGAGTCGTCGGTGGGCGCATAGCCAATTGGTGTAACTGGCTACATTTCCTGCCCCACACAAGAGCGGAAATGAGGACACAAAGGAGACGGCGGCCACACGGGCAACATGTAAATGACTAGCCAAGTACACTGAAAGAAATGTGACCAAGGATGTTAGGTTTTACGTTAGTATCTAATAATGTTACCTCATAGCATCCCACCATAGCAAAACATGCTAGGATATTTATAGTTGCCAATTCCAGGGGGATGGTCAATCTACTGCCCCATTTACCAGGGGCTCCAGAAGTCAATACTGCCAGAGATACCAAGGGGCTAGTCAAGTATACTGCCCCAGCTACCAGGGAATCCAGCAGTGAATACTACCAGAGGTACCAGGAGCTGGTTAAGCCTACTGCTCCGCAGTTACCAGGAGTTTTAGTAATAAATACTGCCAGAGATACCAGTGGGCTAGTAACCCTTACTACCTTAAATATCAGGGGTCCATTAAACTGTGTTATCTCAATTCCAGGGGGTGTTATATTTTATCTCCCCACATACCAGGGGTCTATTAACCTTCACTACAACATGCCCTATGAGGCTGGCAAACTTTGCTACCGCAAGCACCAGTGTCGTAGTAACCGTGTCTAATCCAAATATGAGAGTTCTAGTAACATTGACCACCCCTAATGCTAAGGCCGGGAAGCCAGCATTGTTTCCTGGAATTGACATTGTCACAGGCATGTAACGCTTGCAGCTATTCGGCTAAGCATTTTCACAGGATCAAAGGGTTTGGAATCGTAATAGCTTGATGGAACTTCGAATAGGGTTGTAGTGGTTGGAATACAAAAGTAGAGCCTTGTGAAGTTTTAAATCGAATGGAGCTGCCAATGGAGCAGACATGGTAACAGAAAAACGTGATGAGCCTAACTCGAAGGCAGGTATGTAAGCAGGCGCACAGCTACCCATCCTAGGTACCTACTTTAGTAGGTGGGAACTAATCTACCTTGAAATGCTGACAGCTGATGCTTCATATTTTCCTAATGTACAAATGTGAGCTTCAATTGCTGGATGCCATGCGCAATAATACACGTGCAGATTCACTCCTGATGCAGACCTACCCATCAGTCGCCACCAGCCCTCCGATCGGGTAGGCACCTATCAAGTCAACTTGAACTGTGAAGTGACAATTGCTCCCAGTGCTGAATATGTTCGCAATTTGAATTTTCACGGACTATGTTTATTCAACTGGCAGAATACTTCATTTCCGTACAAATGTAGGAGTACTTGCCCCCCAATAAACATATTATTTTTTGTTTCCTTTGAATAAATCAACCGATCCCTAATTGAAATTCACCGCAAAATCGTCTCAACACCGTCGTCACCAATTATCCGCATACAGTACTGTCATACTCAGGTTATATTTACGTTTTGGAGAACCTTAAGACGATGTGTGTCTTCTGGAAGTGACCTTTACCTTTGAAGGCGTACTGGCGAATCTGGCCAAACCCGACCAACTCCAGCTCGTCTCTGGCGGCGGCATCTCGCGAACATGGCTCCGCTTTTTTTGCACGTGCGTCTGCACACGACAAAAAAAATTGAAACGAGTCAGCTGTCGCCAAGGCTCGCCTCACTCTCGCCAGCGATGCCGCCTGAGCAAAGCAAACGGGCCGAACCGCCAGCGACTGCGCCAGGGAAGCGTAGACGTGCACCGATGGTCAGAGTTGGCGTAAACGTGAGGGACGGAGCCGTTGGTATTCAGATGCAGGCCCGCCATGTTCGGTTGGTGACGTGTTGCCGCGGCACACTGATGGAAGGGCAAGAGCATGCTTGCACAGTCAGCCCGGCGGTGATCCGATTAGACGGGGTCATTATTTAAGAACAAGGCTTCATCGGCCTGCCCGAGAACAAAACGCCAGAGCAGTTTTGCAATCCTCGACTACGGCGTTTTTCCTCAGCGGCCTGGTGGTAGCTGGCCGCCATTTGCTCGACCCTTCGGCCGGAATTAAGCAACAAGGTCGTGCGACAAACATAGAGCGGGCTGCCGGGTGGGAGACGATGGGCTCTGGTTTGCGTCTGGCAGGACGTCCAGAAACAATGTCAGCCAACCCGACATTGGCAGATATGTTTGTTTGCTTACTTTTAGCTCTGTGGAAGTCCTTTGTCACATGGGTGTTTTCGAAACAGGACGATTATAAGCTGATATTGGAACTAAGTCAAATTCACATTGACATTGATTGCTAGGGTAGCAAAGTCATGTAGTTACGTTTTGTAAGTCAAAGAAATGGTAAATGTTGATAACCTTTACTTAAGCACGCCAGCACCACGCCATAGTGGCAGGCCGTGGGAACAGAAGAGATACCGTAATTATATGGTGGGTCCAGATAGTAACCTTACACGTTTATAACTTTACCTAGTAGATATAATTTTGGTAACTAACAATAGTACCGCCATTTATCTCACTAAGAGAGGCTATGGCTCGATTAAGCTGGCTTGTAATAAAAACAACAATGCTTGCAAATAATATTTTCTTTAAAATAATATTGTGCGTGCATTTGTTTGATAAAAATAGGTGCGTGCTTCAATGACGAGCTTGAACGTCTTCCAAAACGCTTGTGATAGAAAATAATTTATCACCAGGTTCCACGGTAAAGCATTGTTGTCAGCCACTCACCACAGGACCTACCGGGAGTTCTCCTTTCCCAGTTTCTCCCGCCAAATTTGTCCCGCTATATCGTCGAACCCACCTTCGCCACCGAGGCAAACTTGTAGTTCTATCAAATCAGCATTGATATGATACGCTAGAAAAAAACACAGGTTCACTACCACTCGAGGCAATACCATTGTGACGTTCCACTGATAATAATAGGCGACTGCGTTACGCGCCAAGCGCGGAGATTTGGCTGTTCAGCGATACTAGCGCCACGCATGGGACGAAGCGTAAACTAAAATGCCAACAAACACGTATTACGAAATATGCAATCCAGGGCGTTGTTGTAAAACCATGTAGCAGAAAAGTAGTGTATGCCAATACCTTTTATTTGAGGTATGTTTCACCCTCATTCACTCGACTTTTGGACCGCCATTTTACTGCTGAAGACGTGCACAGACTTTGTTCCATGTTCCAGCGGTGAACGTTTGACTAGTTTTAAAAAAAATAAACATTTTGTTGCCCAGTTCAAAAAAAGCTAGGGCGTTGGGTTATAATGCTGTTAATTACCTGTCGACTGATGTAAATTTCACCATCCTGCCCCATTTTTGGACGTCATTTTACCGCAGAAGATGACAACAGCCATTATCCAAAAGTCAGCAGTGAATATCTGACCACTTATCTCCATTTGCATTGCCTTGTTAGAGAAAAAGCATTCCATTGAGCGATACTGCAGTTAATGATCCGTCGACAAACGTCAACTTCACCATCCTGCCTCAAATTATAAACTAATTAAAATTACAAACGTCTTGATACTTTCAAGAAAATGTGTTACTTTATCACCCCAATGTCAACAGTTACATCGTGCTTGGTGCGCAACAGTTTCCATGGCTTGTGTGTTAGTAACACGTCATGCAGGTGAGATCATTAGCGCATCGGCCGCCTGCTTCCTCGAGGGAATGAGGGCGCGGCATCTGGGCGAGCCGAAATGATGACCTGTGCACGAGGGAGGCATCCGATGCGGACGCGCGGTGAGTTGGGTGGCGGCGGATACCACCATCTATATCGGAAGCTATCAGAGCCCGGCACCACATCATTATCAGGGCGCGTGCGCTGCCCAGGGCTACCGGGCGCTGACGATCGAGGCGTGTAGGCCGTGACCGGAGATGACACGGGATGCTCATAGTCGGGCGCCGTTCGTTTTGAAGCAGCAAAGACTGCACCGCATATAATCGCAGCACGGTTTTCACGTGTGAAGGCAACTACCTCCACTGATCACTGACCTCCATCACCCGCGGGTGTGTACACAGTTGGCGCCAATCGTGGGCTTCGCGCCGGCGGCGGTCGGCACGACCCGCGCGCCACGTCACGCCACGACACGACACGCCACAACACCCGTGCGCCACGTGACGCCACGACACGACACGCCACACGTCACCGGCGTGTGGCGTGTGGCCAGGCGCGAGGCCATAGCCGCTCCGGTCCGGCGCCGGCCCGCGGCCAGCCGACGTCTCCGCACACGCCACACACCACATGGCGTCGCCATTGATTACCATCGAGTCAGCTGGTCAGCTGGGCGCGGTGGCGGCCGCCGACGACTCTGCCGAGGAGCAGCCGCCGCCGCCGGCGGCCGACTCTTATTAATGCTGGCATGCCAGTGACATCTCTTGGAGATGGTGGCGCGCTCAGAGAATGATTATCTGGGGCGTGGCCGGGCCGCGCCGCAACAGACGGCCGCGCCGCTGGCGGACCGCAACAGGCTCGTTGGACTTCTCGGCTGTCGCTTCTCTCGCTCGTTTTTTTTTTTTTTTTTTTTTCTCGCTCGCTCCTCTCACTCACTACTCACTCACTCACTCACTATCACTCACTCACTCACTCACTCCTCACTCACTCACTCCCCCCCCCCCCCCCCCCCCCCCCCACCCACCCCCCCCCCCCTTCCCTTTTTCCCCTTCCCCCCCCCCCCCCCCCCCTCTCTCTCTCTCTCTCTCTCTCTCTCTCTCTCTCTCTCTCTCTCTCTCTCTCTCTCTCTCTCTCTCTCTCTCTCTCTCTCTCTCTCTCTCTCTCTCTCTCTCTCTTGCTCTATCATTCTCCTTCTATTTCCCTTTCTGTTTCTCCTTCTTTTTCTCCTCCTTTTCTCCTTCTTTTTCTCCTTTTCGTTTTCGTTCTCTTTCCATTTCTCTCTCTCCTTCTCTTTATCTGTATCTTTATCGTTCTCTTCCGTTATGACATATCGTAATGGTTAGCTGCAAAAAAGCACAGAGGACTATGGAGAATGGTTGCTTGTGTGTACTCTGCACATGCATGATACAAACCATGTTCGCCTGACATACGAGTGCTCCGCCACAGCGGGGCACGGATACGGACCAGAGCTGAGCTGAAATGCCCCCGAGATGATGAGAGGTAGACAGGGATATTGAGACTGTGATTGGCCCATAAAAGCAAGAGAGGGCCCTGAGAGATGAAGAGAGTCTTGGAGAGTCAGAAAAGACTGAACTGTGATTTTACTTAAGTTGAGAGCAACCCCTAATGGATGAACAAGGTCCCCTGAGAGCCAAAAAGATACCCTGTGGGCTGACGATTACTGTGAAGAATACTGAGGGCCTGCTTCAGAGCTAGAAAGCCCATGAAGCTGGAATGACTGCCAGTGTCAGGAATTGGGAAGGACCCCTTAACAGCTGGAGAGGGTCCCTGACGATTGAAAATGGTCACTGAGCGCTAGAGAGGACTGGACTGGACTGGAGTGCCCACACGGCTTGGAGGTGGTCCCTATGAGAAGAACAGGGCTCCCTGAGATCCGAAGAGTGTCTCTAAGGGCTACCTATGGTTGTGAGAAATACTGAGGGCCAGTGTCAGAGCTAGAATATCACTGATGGCCCAAAAGGCTGTGGAGGACTGGGAAATGCCCTGAGAGCTGGAACAGACTGGATTGTGATACGCCTGAGGGTTGAGAGGAACCCTGAGGGTTGAACAGAGCAACCTAAGAGCTAAGGACAGTTCTGAGACCTGGCATTATTTTATAGGATTTGTGAGGCCTGTCTCGGAGCTGCAGGATGCCCCTGAAGGCATTTGCAAAAGGGCAAATGTAGTTCCTATTTTCAAGAAAGGAGAAAGAGGGAAAGTTGAAAACTATATGCCAGTAAGCCTCACATCCCTAGTCTGCAAGGTACTGGAATCAATTATCAAGGAAAGAATAGTTAGTTTTCTGGAAGGACACATATTGATTCAAGATACTCAACAATGGTTTAGAAAAGGGCGATCGTGTCTCACAAATCTCTTGAACTTTCTGAATTTTGCTACAGAACAATTTGATCAATGAAATCAGGTTGATGTAGCATATCTTGACTTTAGTAAGGCCCCTTTGACAAGGTACCCCATAAACGGTTAATGATGCAGCTTCAGGGCAATTGTATTGCAGGTAGCATCCAAAATGGATAGAGTTGTGGCTTTCGGATAGACAGCAGAGAGTGATGCTAAATGGTACAAAGTCATCATGGCAAAATGTTCTTAGTGGAGTCCCCCAGGGGCCAGTACTGGGGCCACTATTGTTCATCATATTTGTAAATAACATTGAAAGTGGCCTAAGCAGTAAGGTTTTGAAATTTGCTGATGATTTGAAGGTCTTTAGGACAATAACAGGACACAAAGAGCAGGTCTTGCTGCAGAAAGACTTAAACGAGCTTGTGAAGTGGTCCTAAAAATGGCAAATGAAATTTAATTTTGATAAGTCCAAAACCATGCATGTAGGTAGGCAGCATATAAGGCAGCATACTTAATGGGTGGCCAAGTACTATCTGTGACTCAGCAGGAGAAGGACTCAGGTGTTATTTTGAACACAAAATTGGGGGTATCAGAACAGACCAAAGAAGCCAGGAAGAAGATACTGAGAATGCTTTCGGCAATAAATAGGAATGTATCATACAAAAGTGAGGAAGTCATTTGGAAGTTTTACTTGCATATGTCAGGCCACATTTGGAATACTGTGTCCAAGCTTGGTCCCCTAGTTATGAAAAACATTGTTGGCTTTTAGAGATAGTACAAAAGAGGGCAACACAAATGGTTAATGGTATAAGCAACCTGGCATATGAGGAAAGATTGAAGAAATTAACATGTTTTCACTTAGATATATAAAGCTGTGAGGAGATCTCATCGAGGTCTTTAAATTTATTCATGGTCAGGAACAGTGACATCTCAGGGAAATGTTTGAATTTAACCAAAATGATGCAATTAGAGGTCATCAATTCAAAATTTGAGTTAATCACAGCAGGACAAGGTTAAGGCAGTCTTTCTTCACCAACAGGGTAGTAGAACATTGGAACCAGCTGCCAGAAACCATTGTCAGTAGCAGCACACTGAACATCTTTAAAAACAGCATAGACACTCATTATAAGAAAAGAGGGCTTGCTTTTCGGTATTCCAGGGAGGGCTGATCGATGGATTTGGTGGGCAACTGGTTCAGTGTCCAGAGTGCAACCAAGAAGGGCCCTTGTGGCTCATAGTTGCACTGATCTTTTATGTCTGTGTGTCTTTATGAAAGCCAGACATGTTTGTCGAGGGCTGGGAATGGATCATGGAAGATGGAGATCGCTCCTAACGGATGAACAGGGGCCCTGAGAACCAGATAGGACTGAAATTGGATGTCCCTGAGCTTTGGGATGGGCACCTGAGGGATCGGGTCCCCGGAGAGAGCTACGGGAGTCCCTGAGACCTAGCGATGGGCGCGAGGAATGCTGAAGACATTCCAGAACACATCTCAGAACTAAGATGGCCTTGAGAGCGGTAGACGCTGCGGAGGACTGGGAAGGACCCCAAAAGCCAGAGGGCCATGCGGGTGAAGGGAGCCAGAGTGCCAGATAGGTTTGCCTGAACGTGGGAAACCCTTAATGAGCGCACTCGCAATGATGCGCATTCATCCTGAAGAAGTACCGTGACATGCTGCGACACTAAAGGTGCCGTCACCTGCTGTTTCTAGAGGACAAATCAACACCGCTGCTAGGCGACTTCCCGGACACCGACGGCGGCCACCATCGGCGACGGCCGTCCCAGTGGCTACGGTTGCTTCAGAGATGGCGAAAAAGACAGCTCAGGGATAGCTGTGATGACTGCGGTGGCAGTTGCTTCGCTTCGGATCGGTGTGATGTCGGTTAGGGGAAACCACCCATTTGCAGGATGCTGTGTGCTGGGCATTGCTGGTCAGGCCTGTTGTTATTCCTTCCCCTGCCCTCAAATCAGGCACTTGTCTTTCCCCACTGGTATTCACGCCTCATATTGAGGAAGTGAATACCAGTGAGTGAGTGAAGGTGTTGAAAGAGGTGCAACAATGTGGGCCTCATCTTTATCATGAACACCCTCCCAATTAAACTATGTCTGAACGTAGGGGATAACACAAAGAAGCGATCTGCAATGATGTCCACGGAGATGAGCAATCGTATTTTTACCCAAGTAATAATATGCATGCCTTCATTGGATGTGTGAATGTCCGTTTGTTTTATGCAGTAGGTTTACTTTTGCTCGTTGTTGTCGGCAGCTAGGCGTGTCGTGTTCAGGTCATAACCGCACTGTTGGACCTTAACTGCTGGTCTCGCATTAGTCGATCCAGCATGGTGTGTCTGATTTTCAACGTATTTAACCATATTTGCCTATATATATATATATATATATATATATATATATATATATATATATATATATATATATATATATATGCATATATATATGCTTCTATAAATATACATCTAAATGCATATATATATATACATGTATAGATATACATATATATACCTGTATATATATATATATATATATATATATATATATATATATTTATATATATATATACATATATATCTATATATGTATATATACATATGTATAAATATATTTATATATATATATATATATATATATATATATATATATATATACATATATATCTATATATGAATACATATATATATATATATATATATATATATATATATATATATATATATATATATATATATATATATATATATATATATATATGTATATAAGAGGATCCCTTTGAAAATAAAGTGCTCGAATATCCGAGGAGTTACAGAAAAGTGTGTGTGTGGGTAAGTAGGTAGGGAGGCCCTCTTGAGATGTTCGCCCTCTGGAGTAAATCCTGACTACGTCACTGCCTCCCGCCTCAATGTAAGCCAAGCGCAAATCCGACAGCCAAGCCGCAACTGCCGCGGCGCTTGTGACATATAACGTCACAGACAAGCACGGCGTTCATTGGTGCGCTTGAAAAAAATACACCTCACGGGCCATTTTGTGTGCAATATAGGCGTAGAAATGAACGGAAAAATATTTCAGTGGGAGTAAGAAATGTTGTGCCTGACGATTGACTTAGATATCTGAAATACGTGCGACTAGTTCACTGCGTTGGTAACATGTTTAGTGGTCTGCCAAGACACTAGAGCGGCTTCCGGGCCGAACAGAGTTTTAACTTCACACCTGTGATGACTGAGAGCCGAAATATCCACGGTGGCAGCAGCAATTGGGGAGGTCAACCTGATATTTTTCACAATTATCGGCCCATTTTACGTGAACGTGCAAAATCATTGCCGCAGTCTGAACACCATGCTTGCACATGTCCTTCCATAAATACCAATGGAGGAGAACGTGTGTGAGGCCAGCATTTGCACTTACTTTGATTTGCTGTCCAATGACGTCAGAGGGTTCTCCGCAGCGTCTCGGCAGCCCGACCTCGTAATCTCGGCCGATGTCCACCGCTAGATGGTGCTGCCAGTGACCTCGTCGACCACGGCTCTAAGTTGCCTCCTGCAGCCTAATGCACACATTCCGACCCCAGCCTCGTCTCAGGCAGCTCTCGTTCTGCTGACTTCGGCATTGACTGACATGCTGACCTCGTTCTCTTCGTCTGCAGTATATGGTCGTGACGAAGGGTGGGGTGGGAGTGTGCCGGAGGTGCCAACGTGAGTCGGTTTGAGCTGCCGGACGTCTTCGTCTACGGCATATGGACGTGACGAAGGGTGGGGTGGGCGTGTGCCGGAGGTGCCAACGTGAGTCGGTTTGAGCTGCCGGACGTCTTCGTCTACGGCATATGGACGTGACGAAGGGTGGGGTGGGCGTGTGCCGGAGGTGCCAACGTGAGTCGGTTTGAGCTGCCGGACGTCTTCGTCTACGGCATATGGACGTGACGAAGGGTTGGGGACGCCGGAGGTGCCGACGTGAAGCCGTCCGAGGTCTTCGCGGGAAATTCGTCGAATCTTCCGTCGAAGTGCAATCCGTGATGTGCAGGATTACATAGCCACTTTGTCCTTTGTACGTGTTGTGTCACCACCGGCTCGAAACTGTACCACCTTCGAGAGGACGCAGCATCGACAAAGAATGGTGGTGTCAACACGAGCGGTCGCCAGATGGCAGTTGGCGCCACGCGGGGCGTCGAAAAGTCGCCAGATGGCAGTTGGCGCCACGGGGGCGTCGAAAAGTCGCCAGATGGCAGTTGGCGCCACGGGGGCGTCGAAAAGTCACGGGCATTCAACGCATGCCGGACACAATTCATTTGCAGACCCACCGCGGCGCAAATTTGAAATCTGAACTATTATCGACGTGGGAATAAGTGTGAAATGAATACTCATTACAACTAATATTCAATATTCTATAGTTTGTGTTTTCACCATGGAAGGCCGAAATGTGGGAAATAGTCTTAATTCCCGCATGCAAATGAAAATAGTGAATTAGCAGTTCCCGACATCAACATTGGGCTGCTCCTGTACTGGTATAAAAAGGTGCCAAATGCAGTACGTTGTTACTTTTTAACGAAACGCCTCACTTCCGAAGTTTTTTTATTCTGCTCCGATTTATCTGAAGGGTGCCCAAAACTAGGAAACCACCTAACTTCCACCTCTTCGATCCTGGGGATACGAGACTGCAACGGGAATGCCAAAGATGCTAAAAAGCAGCAAACAAATGAAGCACAGTTTTCATCTTCATATCTGTTGGGCTGCAACACATAGCTGACGGGTTGCAGCACGTGGCGCTGCTGGAGCTGTGTCCCCGGCTTCTTCGCATATGAGAAATTCATCAACTATCGGTGTGTACGATGTGCGATGACGACTACGTGACTCGATCGTGGGCACGACTGCAGCACCATCTCTGTATTTCCGCCTTTGCTCTCTCTCTCTCTCTCTCTCTCTCTCTCTCTCTCTCTCTCTCTCTCTCTCTCTCTCTCTCTCTCTCTCTCTCTCTCTCTCTCTCTCTCTCTCTCTCTCTCTCTCTCTCTCTCTCTCTCTCTCTCTCTCTCTCTCTCTCTCTCTCTCTCTCTCTCTCTCTCTCTCTCTCTCTCTCTCTCTCCCATCTCTCCCTCTCTCGCGTGCTCTCTGTCCTTCTCTCTCATTCCGTCGCGCTCTCTCCAGGTAATCCCCGGCAGAGCATCCGATGTTGCCACTCCTCTGCCACCAATACCACCTTCACACATGGCGCAGGTGGGAAAAAGACCGGCGATCGTTGGCATTTTTACTTCAATCGTATCTCATAGGTACAGTTATTGTTGATATAGTGTTGGTCTATGAGATGAAGCGTCTCCAGTGACACGGGCTCCTCCAGTGATAAATGATCGCGGATCTGAAACACAGACGATGATCCGATTTGTAGTGGGACGATCGGCGCCGTACGGCAGCGCGCCACATCAACCCCGCAGCTTCGACAATCAATACCAGCCGGCCGATTATTGTGCGGGGCCCGTCGCTACGGCGGCCAGGGGGTCGGCCTATCCCTGAAGGGCCAGCTTCCTAGCTTCAGGGATGTCCCTGATGACTGCACACCCTTGAGGGTGGGTGGGGTGGGGGTGCAACGTGAGCTGGGCTGTGATGAATGCCACAGCTGGAAGTCAATACGGATGACTTTAGGAGGTGCGCCTGGCGTGGGTCACGTGTTGTTTGGCCACGCGCCGCGGCAAAACAAAAGTCGAGCTGGAAAAGGAAACGGTGAAAATGGTCGCGGCAACGCCACTGATTGCGATGCCACACGCGGCCAGCCGCCAGGATGGTGCTACGACGGCGCACCTCATCACGCCGCCTTTTTTTTAACCGAAAACCATACCGCTGGCGAGACCACAGTGGCGGCGTAGCATTCCAGAAAGCAGACAAATGAAGCAGTCCTACAGGGAGGATTCCATATCTGGCTAATATCGGCACTAATATAATTGTCCACCGACATTTTCCCCGCGGACACTGCCAGTGGCGCAGCCAGGATTTTCCCAGGGGGGCCGACCTAAAAAAAAGGAGACAGATAAAGCCCTCGACGCGCGAGGCATGCCGAACATTTATGGTTTTAAGTGGTGAAAACCTCAAAATTTCTTGCTTGATCTCGTGTATTTTTGGTTGCTAAGGGTAGGGGCCGGACCCCGGGCTCCCCCTTGGCTGCGCCTCTAGACACTACGTCACAAATCGGCTCTGACAGCGCCCCTCGCAGCAGTCGCAGCCTGCCTACCTCCTCCACCTTCCTGAACACTCGCAGGAAGTTGAGGCCGACCACCTTTTTGACGTCACTCTCTGACCAGCCGGGTTGGCCGAGCAGTTCCGCCACCAGCAGCGGGTAGGTCGACGTGTCGGACAGACCCTGAGGCACTCTGCCGGGCCCAGGCACCACCGTCCGTCAACAAGCCGGGATAAGTATATCCTATGTACACATGACCTTTGCTAGATTTAGTGGAAGTATATCCAGATAATTTTCATTGGGATTGCAATGCTTCTTTGGTAGTCACATCGCCATTTGTCAGTTCTTGTTACGGTTACAAATAAATTGCTTGATACATTCGTGATAATCATAGACAGCTGTGTCGACGAATACGCTCTGACAATCATATATTTGGAAGACCGATCTAGACCTAGAATTTAGGGAAAAATGAAGCACCCTCCTTTCCACTTTGCGAAATGGATATACTGACGCAGCAGTATTATGCACGGCTGAGGTCAATTGTCATGAATGATTGCTACGTTTACCTGCGACAGCGAGCGCCACTTTTCACGCCTGGGTAGATATTTGCATACAAAATGCTTCAGCAGACCAGCTTAGAGACCCGGGACAATGCAGAAGAACGCTGTAGGATATCTGCATTTCAGGTTGAGGGTAAAATAATGTTTCCATCCTAGTGGGAACCCAACACGAATGACCAGTCTTGCTGCATTTACAACCACGATGCTAGTGGATCAGGGATGCGGGATTCTATTATCCTGTTCCTCGCCTACAAGTGCCCAATTGTGAAGGAAAATTTGCATAAATTAGCAGATGTCTAGAAGGACAGTTACGCTCTATTGTAAACAAAATTAGCTTAAGCGGATCCGCGCGCTCATGTAAGTATCAGAATACGAAGGTCTTAAGAAAACAATTGGAGGGATTTATTTCTTTAATTTGCCACCAAAAGAGCTGGGAGAATTTCTTGATCCGCCAGTGACTCAGAGGAAGACGGTTATAAAAAAAACTTTAAAATTGTTGAGGCCATGTGCATTTTTAAATACCTCAAGATGAAATATCTCGAGCATGCGTCATGTAGCAGTGGGGAGGTAGTTGGAGAACAAGCAACATCCCAAGATCAGTTCTAATCAATTCCACGAGTTTTGCTATACAAAAACACAACACACTGCATGTCGACTCCGATTAATTCCATCAATACTGCTTCTCTTCACAACCACCCAAGTCGACATTTGCACTGAGACATGACACGGAAGGCGAGCAAAACGATCAGACAATGTGTGTCACGGGTGCCGCCGGCAGTCCTCAAAACATGTCACACATGTCTCGTCCAAGTGACAAACACCCCACCACAAACACTCCGCTGATGCAATTAGGCCGGTGATGATTTCTCGCCGTGAAGATTGCATCAGCCAACTTGGGCCTGCGGCCCTGCCACTTTCGACGGTCACAGCCAGGCCGCAGCCGTCGCCAGCCGGTCTCAGCAGCACGTGACGCCGCTGTGACGCCGCTGTGACGCCGCTGTGACGCCGCCGTGACGCCGCTGTGACGCCGCTGTGACGCCGCTGTGACGCCGCTGTGACGCCGCTCTGAGCAGCGACAGCCGCCGCGCCTCGCACGGCCTCACTCGTGACACGTCTCGCCCGATCACCACAATGGCGCCGATATTGCTTTTAGAACAGAGGGGCATCTTGCTGGGTTTACACACCAGCATCAAAGCCGCTGCACACAATGGCAGATCTTCCCCATGATTGCATGCGTGCTGACTCGGGACACCATAAATATGCTCCACAGTCAAGAGAGACAATACATCAAACTTTTTGGTGGGCAAACACAAGAAGAACGAAAACGCCACACGGCGTTGAAATGCAGAGTTTGGGTTATCTTATATGCGCCAAATGGTACGCCAATTCGCTCCACTCCCGTGCATTGATTTCGCTAGCCTGCACGTGGTGGACAGAGATTGAACATTGTTTATCTGCGTTGATATTCCCGCGATGCTGGATACTTTGTCATTCTATTCAGATCTATATGAGATAGGTGTATTTTTGTAGCGAACATTTGCCGCCCTTTGTATTGATGCACATCACGCATGTGGGCCAGACAAGAGGCGAGAGCGGGTGAGGCAGATGATGAGGGAGCAAACGAGCAGGCGAGCAAGCGAGCAGGAGGGGAGAGAGACACGACTGCCGCGAAGGGTGGCAGGTGCTGTTGCCACTCACAGAGCAAGCGAGCAGGAGGGAGAGAGACACGAATGCCGCGAAGGGTGGCAGGTGCTGTTGCCACTCACAGATCAAGCGAGCAGGAGGGGAGAGAGACACGACTGCCGCGAAGGGTGGCAGGTGCTGTTGCCACTCACAGAACAAGCGAGCAGGAGGGGAGAGAGACACGACTGCCGGGAAGGGTGGCAGGTGCTGTTGCCACTCACAGATCAAGCGAGCAGGAGGGGAGAGAGACACGACTGCCGCGAAGGGTGGCAGGTGCTGTTGCCACTCACAGATCAAGCGAGCAGGAGGGAAGAGAGACACGACTGCCGCGAAGGGTGGCAGGTGCTGTTGCCACTCACAGATCAAGCGAGCAGGAGGGGAGAGAGACACGACTGCCGCGAAGGGTGGCAGGTGCTGTTGTCACTCACAGATCAAGCGAGCAGGAGGGGAGAGAGACACGACTGCCGCGAAGGGTGGCAGGTGCTGTTGCCACTCACAGATCAAGCGAGCAGGAGGGGAGAGAGACACGACTGCCGCGAAGGGTGGCAGGTGCTGTTGCCACTCACAGATCAAGCGAGCAGGAGGGGAGAGAGACACGACTGCCGCGAAGGGTGGCAGGTGCTGTTGCCACTCACATATCGATGCCGTCGAATCCGGAGCCCAGTCCGACGTGATCGACACCTGCCACGCGTCGGATGTGTTCTATGTGAGCTGCAACACGACGACAGCGAATGAGCGCGTCTGCAGTGGCCGAGATCGGCCTGCGACGTGGCCACAACGATCGCCGCGAAGCCCAATCAAAGGCCGACACCGCTTCCGCAATGACACAGAAACCGGCAGGGCATTGCCGGCGGGAAATGGCGGATGCTGATTCGGCTCGACCGCCCGACCGACAGGTCCACCGTTTTGGTGAAAGGTTGGGTGCGCCCAGCGAGAGAGAGTGGCTGTGTTTCTTTATGTGCGTGGTTTTCTTTAGTGCGTAGTTTTCTTTAGTGCGTGGTTTTCAGTGTTCTTTAGACATCGTGATTTTTTTACGGTGGTTTGGGGCATGGTCGAACACCCGAAGCCTGAGATAAACCTGTACAAGGCAATCCTTTCGGTAGAAAGCATAGGCTACGAGAACGCAAAAGCACAGAGCGTATGATAAATCCTATCTTGATAAAATTAATCACGTGACAAACCTACGTGATGGATACCCAACCAACAGGAATTCAACCCAAACAACATTCAGCCTAGCGAACCATTTTCTCCCGGAAAAGTCACTGGGGGACACTCCATTAGATGGAGATGGAAACACTTGTTTTCACGTATGGGCTGATGACTGTGTTACCTGGGGACCTTCGACAATAACAATCCACTTCAGTTTTGATATTAGAAATGACGGAGGCGCTTCGCCAGGAGGCACAAAGAGAAACAACCGGCGTGGAGAAATAGGCACCACTGCTCTCATATTCCGCACGGCTTCAGCAAACAGTTCTGCTTCACTTAGCCTGTTTCACTTGCTTCCCTCTCTGGAAACGAAGAACACCTGGCATTAATCCGGCATTGACCGGGCTCTTCAGCTGCACATCATTAACGGGGGGGGGGGATATTTCCCCACTCCCTTATCTCAAGATCTGGTGGATCGATTTGTAAAACTTGGACTCCAATCCGTACCACCGTGGCGTACGGTCTCACAACACATCAGGCATTGTGTTTTAGGTGAGAATCAGGGCCGTCCCGTAACAAAGTATACATGGAAAGTCCCACCTTTGATCAATACCAAGCAACATCAGCTCCGCCACGGCGAAAATGCGTAGGGATATTCGATATTTGACGGGATATCGGGATATTTGACGGATCGGGATCGGGATATTTGACCCCCCCCCGGTGAATGCCGAGTTAGTTACAAGCGAGGGCAATGCCCGAGCGAGTCTACTCCGGTGTATTTGGTAGAAAGGTTCACCTGAGCGGCCCGGTCCGTGCCACAGGCTCATCAGTAACGTGTTCGGTAAAGCCATGCAGCCATCCCGTTCACTAAATGAGCGGGATGGCGGCGAGATAAAAGGAGCCGTGGTTCAGCGGTTCAAGTTCTAATTCCTTCACTCAGATTTAGGCGCAGTTCTGTTCATTGTAAGCAGTTTTCGCCGCAATAAAGTCATTGAATGGCGCGCATTTCCTGTTCACAGAAAAGGCTTTATGGAGGAGCTTGGTCGGTGGCGATTAACGCCAGGTGGATCTTAGTCGATAGCTGTCCAACCGGCTCTGGCTTTTGGGAGGCCAGTCAGACGGTGGCTACGTGTTACGTCATGGCACTACGTGACCTGGGCGTCAGTTGCCGACCTGCGGCGCTAAATGGTTGTGTGCGGTAACAAAGGAGCGGACTGGCTGTGAGACCAAAGGGACCGCGACACGACGTGCGACCGGTGCTAATTCGACAGTTTGGCGTAGTTTCGCCAAAGTTTTAGATGCGTACAGCATATTCTGCAGATGAGTACGATTTCGGTAGGATTGCAGCCAATTTTGACTGAAGTGAAATTACTCTTTCAATGCACAAATGCCGAAACTGAAGACACCTTTGCTCAATCGAGTTCCCCTGCCAAATATCAAGCACGCATCCTAAATTTAAGTTCACTGTGCCAAGTTTTCAAGAAAAAGCTTACCTATGTAGTTTATCATTGAAATTCCTGCACTTATGAAAAAATGGGTGCAAAAAGTCCGAAGTATTTGGCACCATTGGATGCACGCTCCGGATAACAAAAATAGCCGGCTAATCCCTTCCTACATGCTATCACTCGACCGACTGCTGACCAACGCGACCAAGAAGTTAAGGTCATTCGGTTGACAAGACTACAAAGAGCAAGAGAGACTTATGCATCCACTGTCCTCTCCGGACTCAAATCCAAAACGGGCAGTGGGTGATCCAAGGGCCTGGCTTGTGGGGGAGGAGGCTAATGCAATATTATCCGACTTACAAAAAAAAACTAATCGGATTTGAAGAGCTAGCAGTCGTCGGATCCATTTTAGACAATATTTATGTCATAAAATGTTCCAGATTTCGGGACAATTCCAACTTAATGCAGTTTTGGCAAAAATCGGCATCTTGGTGGAGGAATCACCTTATTGACCCCCCCCCCCTCCATCTCCACTTGGCTCCCCCAGTGATAATTGACAAGTACTGCCAACACTGCAGGAAGGTGTAAGTCTTTAGGACAGGCTGGCAAGAGTGCACAGTTGCAGCCTGCACACAAACTCCTTGTTGCGGAGTGGTGTGCCAGCGTGTGTCTGCAACATGGGAGCCCAGCACAGTCTGTCTGTTGGCCTCGCTCGCCCAGCGCCCTTAACGGCGCCCCAGCTGCCGGTAACGCAACATTCGTCACTAACGATTTTGGAATATTCCACTACGCGTGCGAATGCTACGTTGCTCCCACATGCAGATGCTGCTCGACGCGTCTGTGTGTGTTTCTTGTGTCTGAGGTCGCGATTTGCTACCGTTCTGCTCGCCAACCGTGCGGTGTTGATGCTATTCGGACAGCTGTCGTCTTCGTGAAATATGCTAAACAGAACACGACGTTTCGACTAATTGCTTCTCCTGCTCCGATCGTCGTCAAGTGCCTTGCCTTCAGAAAACCACGGACTGGCCGACCTTTCTGCTGAGTGGAATATGCCGGAGGCTTTCGGCGCCGGCAGGATTCGAACCCGAGGTTCTGGGCAAGATTATAATGTCCTGCTAACTGCCCTATTATGGCGGCAATTGATCATATGCTAAATACGGACAACGTTATGATCATCTTATTTTTCCGAAGCACTGGCTGTCATATTTGATTGATGTCCATGTTTGCAGAGCTACGTATGGTGCGTCTTTGATCTTGCGCGGCTTCAAGCTGTGTTCAGTCTTTGGAGTGCTTCGCATCCTGCAATATAATATGGCTGCCGTATGGCCAGCATAGGCGCTGTGGTAACAGCTTAACAGCTAACAGCTGTGGTAATGCAATATCCCAACAATTATATTATGCCGGTCTCAGGTCCATTGCACCATTTTGATTCACAGCCCCGTGTGCCTCTCCTGGCAACCATCAACGGCACTGTAAGTATATATTGATGCACTACACATATTGTCTCAAGTTGACCTTTGCTTTGCTTTTGCTGTCACCAGGTGTTCAGGGCGCTGGAGTCAAATATCCGGACCTAGTTTATAGAGGTGTACACCTGTGGTCTGACCTTTCAGGTTCGTTGCTGCTCAAAATACCGACGCCATCGGAGCACAATAATGACGCCTCCCACTCAAAATCAGCACAGCATACAGTTGGCATTACATTCTTTTGCTCAGCATTGGCGAATAACCCTCAACAGTTACGTCATAAAAGCCATGCCGATGCACTGGCTACCAAGGCTTCGGCCTGATCGAATATACATGGCGTCGGTGTGGCACCAGTGTGACGTAAATGTGGCACCCATATGGCACCGATGTGGCACCAATGTGGGGCAAATGTGGCACCCATATGGCACCGTTGTGGCACCAGTGTGACGTAAATGTTGCACCCATATGGCACCGCTTGGACACCAATGTGGGGCAAATGTGGCACCCATGAAGGGAATGTTGATAGACAGTCACCTATAAATATTCCCGCAGGAGGTAAAATTATGAGTGGATCCAAGATGGGGGAGGGGGAGGGTGCATGAGCCAAGGTCATACACACATGATATCAAGCTGTCATGGACATGGACATTATCACCGTGTGGTAGCTAGAAATGAGGTATCCAAAGAAGTGACAATGCGTACGCTTCCCTTACGTTAAATGGTACCCTCTCTCCAAGCATGCCTTCTAAACTAGTGACACAAAAATGGTTCGATTTATGGAAAAATGTAATAACATACGTACCTATAACATCAGAAAGTGTTGCGTTCTCCCTACATGTAAGAAAACGATTATAAAAGCTGACCATCACAATCCCGCCTTGCAGTGCCTGAAAAGTGACGACCATTCGGTAAAGCACATTACAACTGTCCAGTGAAACATCACACTCAAATAGCGAACTGTACTTGCCAGTGTGACATATGAATCTCATTAAATGCCAGCCACACCCATCAGATAGTCTGTCACAACCATCCGATGACATGTCAAGTCACACCCAGCAGATAGTGTGTCACAACCGGCAGGTGACATGACAAATCACACTCATCAGATAGTATGTCACAGCCGTCAGATGACATACCAGATCACACTCAGCAGATAGTGTGTCACAACCGTCAGATGATATGACAAATCACACTCATCAGAGTGTGTCAGAATCGTCAGCTGACATGTCACATCACACTCAGCAGATAGTCTGTCACAACCATCAGGTGACATGTCAGGTCACACCCTTTAGGTAGTGTGTCACAATCGTCAGGTGACATGCATAATCTGTCAGATGCCGCCACCGCACCAGTAAGATGACCAGTGAAATAATGGACGGCGACGAACACATACGAGCAGAATGTGTTCGCCTCACATGATGTGACTTTCATTACATTGAGTTCCTAGGATCCCAAATGCTGATGATTTCAGGTAGCAACAATATCTGTTTTTAAAACAGTGCTTGGAATGCGAAATGTTTTATTAAGGCTAGCCAAGTGATCGCATCTTGCATCCTCCTCTAACAACTTTTTATCAACATAACAAGTGATCGCGAAGTTATAAATAATGTGTATATTCATTTATGAAATTCAGCCAGGGAAGACTCCTCTTGGCATAAGTGTGCAAAAAGCTGTTACCTTTTATTGTGCACCCATAACTCGTCGCACCGATATTTCACTGTGCCGTAATATCAGGATTTAATAAGCGGGACCAGGAAAGCCACTCATCATTCGAAACTTACCAGCTGTTTCAAAATAACATCGGGCACATTACGGGAGATGTTGCACAGCGCGTGCGCCGACGAGTGCGAGAACATTGTGGGCGCACGAGACACGGCCAGCACGTCTCGCATGGTCTGGGTGCTGGAGTGGCTCAAGTCCACCAGCATGCCCAGCCGGTTCATCTCGCGCACCACGCTCTGAAACAGAGCACACCCAGTCAGACCGAGGGGCATCCCCCAGCATACCCGGTCTGTTCAACTTCCGCACCACGCTCTGAAACAGAGCACATGCTCCCCAGCGACCAGGTCTGTTCCATCCCCCCCCCCCCGAAACAGAGCACTCCCACAGTCAGAACATATCATACCCACTGGGGGTTGTTGTATCCAGGTAATCAGGACTGGTCACATTAAAACGACGCCAAGATTTGTCGCCCAGACTGGCGAAAGCTGGCCCATGGGAGGACTTTTCTGCTGCTGTGCACCGTGTTCCAGGGATTCGGATTGCACCACGCAGTATATTTTCAACAAGTGTTATGAGGTGCAATGTTCGACATGCATGCTTCTGCTACTTATTCTCAATGTAAACCACTTCCAACCTTTTTCCTAATATATATATATATATATATATATATATATATATATTACATATATATGTTATATATATATATATATATATATATATATCTATATATATATATATATATATATATATATGTATATATATATATATATATATATATATATATATATATCTATATATATATATATATATATATATATATATATATATATATATATATATATATATATCATTTTATAAGTTTATTAAACCGCACCTTTCCTCGAAGCCAATGCTGTTATATCGCTGCAATGGACGTTTGACTACTCGTCGCACCCATGTCGTTTTCCAAAGAGCCTGTACGACAGTAAGCGCGTCGGCTACATCAGCTCCTCTCGCTTGCTGGGACGGAACTGGATGCCAAGTTTCTTCGAATGAGTCCGATGCTAGCCAGGCCACAAGCTGTCACACACACTCCCATCACTACACCGTCCAAAGGCGTTAAACACCACCAACTTCATGCTGTAATGAACAGCTACTGCAATGGTCGATGTCGTGACTCCCGAAACCCGCATTCTGAAGAGATGCAGCCGCGTTCTGGGTGCCAATATCACAGGGTGTAAGCATTGGGATGGATAGCATAACGCTGAGTCAGTATACTCACCCTCTTCTGACATGCTACAAAGTAATCACCCAACTGCTTAAGTCAGTAGCTCAATGCCACGCAGAAGTCAGCTTTCAGGAAGCTTTTGCCAGCACGGTTCACGTCCCCCATCAGAGGTGAACGTATGCATTTGTGAACTGGAGAGAAGTCACCTGGACTGAGACTAGGCGTCAGATGCCTGTCACCAGTTCGTTCCAAGTACCGTTCGGTGACATTTCCGAAGGGAACGCCCACAGCCACCAGTGGCAGGGTCATTGAATGTCGCGCGGTTCGGAAAGGCACGTGGCCCAATGCCCCGCTTTAACATTTCATCCCAAAGTGGCTGGACACTCTCGATGCCGGCAGCACTGCCGCACACTGGGCTCGTCTGGCGTGCAGAATTCACGCCGCGTTCACCCCTGCTGATCTGATCGCCTCTCCAAAGTAATCAAATGCAACACAAATACGAGAGTATATATACAGACATCTGCGCGGACATCTACATATATCTGCAGACATCTACAGACATCTGCATACATATACAGACACCTGCAGATATATGCGGATATCTAGACATCTGCGGACATCTACAGACATCTACAGATATCCACAGACACCTACAGACATCTACAGGCATCTACAGACATACACAGACACAGCCTGACTTCACGAGGCGGCAACCCTTCCGACAGCACTTCCGACAGCACTTCACTTCCGACAGCCTCAGACAGCACTCCGTGGGCGGCCCAATGACACCGACACGGGCGAGTCACGTGGCGTGTGGCTACGCCGAGCCACGTGGCGGTAGGTGGGCAACACAACAGACTCGCTGTGTCGCCGCACGCAGCGACAAGCCGCCGCCAACTCGCGCGCGCGCCGACCGCGAGACGAGCGGCGCAAAATCTCAACAGCCGCACGACCGCCGAACATCGATTGCGCGCTCCCGGGGCGACCTCGCCGGGGCTTCCGCCGCCGGCCGCTGCAAACACGCTAAGTGAAACCATCGCGTCAGCGCAACGCTGCCGAAAACAGGCATTTGTCACCGGAAGGGGGCGTGGCGACTGTGACGCGCACCCGATCGCTCAGCAGAGCAGGAAACGGGGAATTAAAGCCGGTTTATCACGTGGCGCGAACGGTGCCACTCAGACACTCTTTGGGTGCAGTGTATTCAATGTCAACGGTAACCTTTGGGTGCAGTGTATTCAATGTCAACGGTAACCTTTGTTCAAGATTGCTAAAATGCGTTATAAAGTTGTACGCAAGCTTTTTCAGGTCATTTACACTTGCGTTATTTTGGGGATAAGCTAATGAAAAGTGTGTTGGGAATAATTCAACTGAATACAAACCATTACAGGAAAACGCAGTCGGACTGTGCATTTCTCTTCGGGAATGCTAGGGGTTCTGCATTCCGGAAAAATTCAGTGCGCAACTTCGTAATGGGGTCTGAAAGTTGATAAAGATGTAGATGGCGCTGAGAGTCAATGGTCACCCAGCCTTCTTTGGCGAACCTAAAGCGCTATGTTTTGTAGGTTAGGGAGGGCAGAATCTTTATATTTAAAAAGCCTATTGTACATTTTGTAAGCAGCGTATGTTGTTTGCGCGTATTTAATTATGTTGAATGTACTTCAGACACGTCTAGTTTGCTGGAATATTTACCATTAGTGCGCTAGAAATTAGGAGAAGCAAGCCAGAAGTATGGGTGTATGTGCGGTTCCCGGCTGCCATAAACGTGATCCATCTATCAGGTTTCCAGCAGACTGCAAGGTAAGAAGGCAGAAAATTGATTTGAAAAACAACTATTGTTTGACTGCCTTTCTGTAAAAGACGTAGTGGGAACCATTTAGGAAAGCACTGGTAAGGTACCTAGGCACATTAGGTACCAAAGTAAGTACCTATCTATTGTCCAGACTGTAAAGTATGGCACAAGGTTCACTGGGGCACATCAGCCCACAGTGAAAATATGCACCAATCCACACCAAGGGTGAGAAATTGACTCCAATCTGCACCCCACCCCCAATCCATAGCCAGGAATTTGTCATGGCTAATACCTAACATGCTAAGATTGGATTATTAGCCTACTTAATTTGAAACTAATAATTTGAGTTCCACCCATAAGTTATGTTCAGTCAAATTAATTTCACCAAAATTGCATTGCAGGTTAGGTTGGGCAGTGGGTATCTGGTCACCTAGAGCTAGGTACCTTACCAAGGTAGTTGTTCATATAGGCCCCATTAGGGGCCAGGGAGCCTGCACGCGGGACTGATAGGGGCCCACATCTCTTGTGGATCCTGTACACAGGAGTGGATCCAGAAAGCTGTCAAGGGGGGGGTGACCTCATAGAGAGGGGGCCCATGCTGTGCCAGGATACCAGCCAAGAATGTCCTTCCTGGAGTAGGCAGGGTGGAAAGTGATGTTTGATGAGGCCTGCTAGTATTCCATGTCTTGGGGGGGAAGCAATGTCTGGTGTGACCCACAGGTATTCCATGTGCCAATCTTGGGTGGGGGGTCTGACACTTGTGAAATTGTGCCCCATCTTTGGAAAATTATCGTACAGATTAAGGGGTTTAGGGTAGGGTAGGCTTTAGGTCAGGTTTGGTCAGGCCGGGTTAGGTTTCAGCCCCACCCAATGTGTGATGCCTGCTAAATGAATACCGGAACTTCTCAGGGAACCTGCACATCCACTAGAGCGGTGGTTCCCAACCTTTTTGGTCCATTTTCCCTTTCGCCTCTGGCCAAACCTGCCGTTTCCCCCTAAAAACTGAAGTTATATTTGTATGTCACTCAAGACATCACTTACGTCAATGAGACAAATGCGTAATGGATCCCATCAAAATTTCCCCCCTGAAATACCGAAATTTCCACCCAAGGGGAAATTTCTCCCCGGTTGGGAACCACTGCACTAGGGGGACCTGTAACTGTACCTCTGCAAGCCAGTGCTACCAGTCTGGCTGCTTGAAGCCAGGCATATGAGGCCTGGCCCAGCCTCCCATGTTCATGGGCACCCTTTGCACCCCCCCCACAACCTTTCTTCAACACAATATTTCCGAAATCCTTGGCCTAAATGACTTGCAACCCTAATAAAAGCCACATGCCAACACCGACTTCCGGCAACCCCACGCAAAATGCACAGCAAAGATGCCCGACGCCTCCTCGTCGGGTGACCATTGCGTACAGCGCCGCCCTGGTGGCCAAATCGTAGCTTTCAGACCCCATTGAACGGATTGCAACCACAATGTCAGAAAATAATCCGATACACTATAAAGAAATAACACACACCGACACACACACACACACACACACACACACACACACACACACACACACACACACACACACACACACACACACACACACACACACACACACACACACACATATATATATATATATATATATATATATATATATATATATATATATACTGCGCGTCTGCTCAAAAAGAAGTCGTGATTCGATGGCGAATGCAAGGGGAGGAAACCGTCGGAGACGGGGAGGAGAGCGTGCGAGACGGGGACGGCCGGGCAGAGCACCAATGTGGAGCACCAATGATCTACAGGTGTTCAGTTTCAACACGAGACATTGTCTACTTCTAATTGATCCATATATCTGGTTGACATATGGGCGGCTGGTCCACCGCTGCCATTTGATATCCGCCGGTTTCATCGGCTGGTCTCCGGTCGTCAACTGCTGCTCGCCGCTAGGTCGGAGTCTTATTACAAGCGTCCAATAAGTCATTGTCTCAGGGGCACTGCCACAGTCTTCTCGGCGGCAGTCTTCTCGTTCAACGGCATCAGCGAACTGTGACTGTGATCGTGTGGCAGGTCTGAGCTGGCGCCGAGCATTGGTCGGCTTTTGAGACACTGGCTTTGCGCTGCAGCACTCTGCTAACGACATGGAAGCATCTGAGCCTTCAAAGATGAAGATTAGACGCGGAAAACGCCTTCAAGCGCCTCAAGAAGGTTCAAGGAAAATTCCCAAGGTAGCAAGTTCTGCATCTCTTGTTAGACACGCAAGATTATTATCTCTTTTTATCTCTTCGGATGCATGCGATATCTGTTTCGGAACTCCCAGCACTGAGAAAAGTGCTGCAATATATTGTTGTCCGGAAGGAAAAGGCATCCAAATGTAGCAGCATTGAAGTATTCAAGCAGGTATCTGACACTGTCTTATCGTTCTGAGTCATGGCCGCGTTAGAGCCGCGTGTCCCCACCACTGCGTGGGTAGGACGCAGGCGCCTGGAACACATGGCACGATCTTGACAGGCGCAGGGACCGAACCACGGGCGCCCGTGCCAAACGACAAACCTTTGTAGAAATCCTCAACAGGCTGTGAAATATTGGTGCTATAGGAGAGATTCATGCTCATGCTGCAAGATAAGATGCATGGCACCCAGGAGGAGAATGAACCTCTGCGACGAGTGAACACATTTGTGTCGCTCTTCTACGTGCCGTGCTGGATGCCTGCTGGTGTAGGAGCCGACGGGCCTCTGATGGATTTGCAGTTCGTCCAGGACATTGCGGACTATGCCGTGCTCTGCAGAAAAGCGGCTGAAGTAGTCCATGAAAAGACGAAGAGCCACAGGTGGCACCTTATCCCGGGAACGGCTGCGATCGTCCTCTTTGGTCGCCGTCCACTGGCAACGAATGAGATGAAGGAACAGATAGTAGGGAATATGGCGACTGGGGGCCATCGGACGGTTTTCGTCGCCGTAGGCCGCCTCTCAGGACGGTCGGAGGACAGACAGACTCAGATTTCCGATTCCATCACATGGGACTCCTTTTTCAGTCTTCTGGACTGCGACTACTCCTAAATCCATAAACTCGTAGGTAAGTGGCATGGTGGCACACATTTCAGGAAGGCTGAGGCCTTTGTGCGGTCTGTTAACACGGTCAATGATGCAGCCAAACGAGGCATCAAATTATCAGCGAATTATGCCGCCATTATGACAGGAAACTGACACTTAACGCCAACGAATCCTACAGGTCGTCGATCAGCATAGTCGCCAGTATCCGGACTTCCGACACGGAACCCTCAAGGGCGGAGCGGTGCTGAGCAGCACAAAGTAAATTGCGACATTGACTGAGCTTTTTTACATCAGCTGTGCTCTCAACTTCAGAGGTTTTGGCCGACACTCAGGAAACCTCAAATTTGTCACCTTTGCCGGCAGCTTCACTTGGGCCGAATAATCTGGAAAACATTGTGTAGGTTATGTTTCCAGAACTTTTGTTCCGTGGACATGGCCACGGACTACATGAATAAATGACTACGGACAGATAGCTCAGGAACTGCACGGCGCGACCGGCTTCCTGTATCAGCTGCGCCCTGGCCACTTCCGACTCACTTCACGACAGGCAGAAACATGGCTGCCTTCTGTCTGTGTATTCGACAACCGCGTGACGTCTGGTTCTCAGGGGCGACCGTTCGACGGGGCGCACCGCACAGCGCCCACAGCAAAGGCAAGCTCAACTGGTGTAGGTGTTCCGCGCGCATTTGATGACAGCCGCCGAGCTGCCTCTACAGCAGCCGACGAGCTTCCTCTACAGCAGCCGCCGAGCTGCCTCTACAGCGACCGTCGAGCTTCCTCTACAGCGGCCGCCGAGCTGCCTCTACAGCGACCGTCGAGCTGCCTCTACAGCGGCCGCCGAGCTGCCTCTACAGCAGCCGCCGAGCTGCCTCTACAGCGACCGTCGAGCTTCCTCTACAGCGGCCGCCGAGCTGCCTCTACAGCAGCCGCCGAGCTGCCTCTAGAGCGACCGTCGAGCTGCCTCTACACAGCCGTCGAGCTGCCTCTACAGCGACCGTCGAGCTGCCTCTATAGCAGCCGTCGAGCTGCCTCTACAGCAGCCGCCGAGCTAGCTCTACAGCGGCTGGTGGCTGGCTGGCAGCTGAATGTACCGGTGGTATATTTCGGTTCGAGTTATACAAATGCAGATTGGCATTCACGCAGTCGGCACATCCGTCACATCTCGTCGTCGAAGCGCGTCACACAGACACCATGGGAGGCGATCGCGTCGCTACGGCGGCTTCGCTCGGACACGAGCCGTCGCCTTGAACGAACCGAACTGCTGGCGGACGTCGTCGGCTCCGGCGACCCCTCGCCGCCACCAGCGGAGTTCGTCACCCCGGACAACCGCCGCCAGCGGAGTTCGTCACCCCGGACAACCGCCGCCAGCGGAGTTCGTCACCCCGGACAACCGCCGCCAGCGGAGTTCGTCACCCCGGACAACCGCCACCAGCGGAGTTCGTCACCCCGGACAACCGCCACCAGCGATGTTCGTCACGCCGGACAGACAACTGCACCGCCGCAGAATCGCCAGCGATGGAACTGGCTACCCGGAACCGCCAATCCTACCGATAAACCGGCACCCCGACCCGTCGACCTCACCACAACATAGTCGCCAGTAGTGGAGCTCGCTGCCCCAGAGACCGTCGACTTCACCACAGCATAGCCCCCCAATAGTGGAGCTCGCTACCCCGGGGGCCGTCGACCTCACCACGACATAGTCGCCAGTAGTGGAGCTCGCTACCCCAGAGACCGTCGACCTCACCACAACATAGTGCCAGTAGTGGAGCTCGCTATCCGGACCCACCGACCTCACCACGACATAGTCGCCAGTAGTGGAGCTCGCTACCCCAGAGACCGTCGACCTCACCACAACATAGTCGCCAGTAGTGGAGCTCGCTACCCCAGAGACCGTCGACCTCACCACAACATAGTCGCCAGTAGTCGAGCTCGCTATCCGGACCCACCGACCTCACTGCAACATAGTCGCCAGTAGTGGAGCTCGCTACCCCAGGGACCGTCGACCTCACTGCAACATAGTCGCCAGCAGTGGAGCTCGCTACCCCAGAGATCATCGACCTCTCTGCAACCTAGTTGTGCGTCAAGCGCGAACATTTGCTGTCCAACGGACTCGTAGAGTTGCCAAGCGGGATATTTTGGAAAGAGGGATACATGAAAACCTTAAGAGGAAATTTTAAAAATGTATTTATGTTTTGGAGACAGTAATTATTCCCGAATATATTACATTCCAATAGGTATATGTTGCATGCTATCTACACATAAAAACTCGGTAATTAATAGTAATGCAAGGCAGCAACCCGAGTGAAGCACCCCTTTGTGCATGCACATACTCATGTGAAGTGCGAGATGTAGCTTAACGTAACGCATGGTGTAGCTCGTCAAGCACAACAAAATAGAGACAGATTAATCACGAATACATGAACGCAGAACCCGATTCATTTTCATTGACTTTTGTCGCGTCATTTGGGAGGTGAAGCTACTGAAAGGGTAACAGATAATCGTATGACTTCTCAAGCGATGTAGTTGTATATCAAAGGGCATGTATTACGCCCATCCACCATTTTATTTGAAGGATATAATTGTAAGCTGCATTAATACACATAGTAGTAGGAGATCGGCTACATTTCATCTCCCTCGCTTTTGGCTCAAAGGTGCACCTACCCAGGAACAACATTTGCACAGGACTATTCGGAAGCGTTGTTTCCTCCCAGCTGTAAGCCTGTGGTTGGGCACCCATATTTATTTATGGCTGCTATGTGTTGGTGGCATATTTTGGTGCGGTATGGTGCATGTCAGAGATGCAGGCTTGCCGTAAACAGTGGGGGGGGGGGTACAAATTTCCCCTCTCAGGCCTTTTCCGTAATAGCTATGACCGAAATGGGTTAGAGTCACTGACTAACATTCTTTCGGATATGTGGAAATAAATACCAGGGATGTGTTTTTATATTATGATTGGGGAGGCGGCTCAAGCAGTTCATGTTCAATCTGATCGGTTGTGCTCCAATAGGCCATAGGGTTAAGAGGTGAAATGATTCGGACGGGAGGGAGGGCGCTCGTGGCCCCCAAATATACATACAAACTTGCACCATTCATCAATATCAAGCATCGGCTCAGCCACAGAAAAACTGCATGAGGGATATTCGCGGTTGTGGGTGCACTCTGTCGATGCAACGTCCATGGGTGTAATGTTAGACTTGAAACATATTGAGAGATCTGTCCGCCTCGACACCAATGGTGGCGAATTCATGCCAGGCAATTGCTCAACATTTTACATGTGAAGATCTACGGATAACGGGTGGAGCTCGCTACCCGGGACCGCCAATCGCACCGCAGCACAGTCGCTAACAGTGGAGCTCTTACCGGGCCTCAATCTCACCACAACACAGTCGTCAACAGTGGAGCTCGCTACCCGGGACCGCCAATCTCACCGCAGCACAGTCGCTAACAGTGGAGCTCGCTACCCCGGGACCGCCAATCTCACCACAACACAGTCGTCAACAGTGGAGCTCGCTACCCCGGGACCGCCAATCTCACCACAACACAGTCGTCAACAGTGGAGCTCGCTACCCCGGGACCGCCAATCTCACCACAACACAGTCGTCAACAGTGGAGCTCGCTACCCGGGACCGCCAATCGCACCGCAACACAGTCGCCAAAGTGGGCTCTTACCCGGGCCCCCAATCTCACCACAACACAGTCGTCAACAGTGGAGCTCGCTAACCCCGAGACCGCCAATCTCACCGCAGCACAGTCGCCAACAGTGGAGCTCGCTAACCCCGGGACCGCCAATCTCACCACAACACAGTCGCCAACAGTGGAGCTCGCTACCCCGGGACCGCCAATCTCACCACCACCAAGTGACCGGCATTGGCGGCGGTGGACTGGCCGACTGAATCAGCGGGCGGGCGCGCGGTCTCTGTTTTGCCACGCTCGCTGAACGTCAATACCGGGCGGCAGGCCGGCCGCGTACACACACACACTGATGGGTATTTATGGCATAGGCAGCGGCAGATTTATGCTCCAGTGCGCAGTGCGCTGCCATCAGGCGAATGAGCGGCGTACGCCTGTCCAGCCTGACGCCTGCGGTGCCATCAGGCGAATGAGCGGAGTACGCCTGTCCAGCCTGACGCCTGCGGTGCCGTCAGCCGAATGAGCAGCGTACGGCTGTCTAGCCTGACGCCTGCGGTGCCGTCAGCCGAATGAGCAGCGTACGGCTGTCTAGCCTGACGCCTGCGGTGCCGTCAGCCGAATGAGCAGCGTACGCCTGTCTAGCCTGACGCCTGCGCTGCCGTCAGCCGAATGAGCAGCGTACGCCTGTCCAGCCTGACGCCTGCGCTGCCGTCAGCCGAATGAGCAGCGTACGCCTGTCCAGCCTGACGCCTGCGGTGCCGTCAGCCGAATGAGCAGCGTACGCCTGTCTAGCCTGACGCCTGCGAAGCCACCGGTCGTTGACAGGCTGCTCCTCTTTCTCCCTCTTTCCATTCGAGCTCGCTGCCGCTATGCTTCCCCCGCACCCATCCCACCACCACTTTGTTTCCATCATCTTCCGCAGCACATCCGCACTGCTTTGTCGGATTGCTCGCGTTGCATCTCCTCTTCTTGTCTCTCTGCTGGGCTTCCACCATCGGTTCGCTCGCTTCTTTCTTCCTCCTCGGCCATACTGGCCTTCCTTTCCGCCACCTTAGTTCCTTCGGTGTTTTTATTTCGGCTCTCTCGAATGCCTGATATTAAAAAGGGCAAGATTGGAAGTGATAGGAGAAAAGTTAGGGCGTTGTTCAAAGGCAGGCGGAGAGAAAACCAGCGCTACGGCAAGCACGGTAGTCGACGGACAGAAGCGTTTGCTAAATTTAATGTGAGGCTGCAACAGACCCTTCAGAAGAATGCAACAGACCCTTCAGAAGAATGCAACTGGCGAACGGTCATTATCAATTCCTTGAAACGAGCACCTCTAAGCTAATTCCCGTCGAATTAATTAACTTTGGAGCACATTGAATGCAGATGTTAGGGGATCACATACATATGCCGGTATGTCGTATATATATATATATATATATATATATATATATATATATATATATATATATATATATATATACATATATATGTATATATATATATATATGTATATATATATATATATATATATATATATATATATATATATATATATATATATATATACATATATATATGTATATATATATACATATATATATATATATATATATATATATAAATATATATATATATATATATATATATATATATATATATATATATATATATATATATATATATACATTTATTTACTTCTTCCACCGGCGTATGGAAGCACCGAAGTATGAATTACTGTGAGTGGAGGCAATGCTGCAGTCCAGTTGGGAGGGGGGGCGTTCTTGAACAACAAAGAGCCGGTAGCGGCGGGCAGGCGCAACACATTGACTACATGCCGGCCGTGCGGTGAATCCGTGGCATCGCTGGCGGCGCGGTGTGCTACATCACGACCGCCTAAGAACGGCAGCGAAATGGTAGAGCCATCGTAAATTCCTGGACTATCGCGATGGTGTTCGAACTGTGTGGGCGAGTCGCCTCAAATCCTCCATGCTTTTGAAATGATCATTTGGCATCCCCGGCGTCGAAACTGTTCATGCCAGTCAGCGCAGGAGTCGCTTGGTAACTGGCATATAGCTGGATCGCAGGAGTTGTTTGGTCACTGGCACATAATTGGATTGCTATGGACAGTTATGCCGATGCTCAAATCTTTCTCTTTCACTTGAACTTTTACGGATATCTGGCAAGCCTGATGATCAGCACACGGTCGTATTGTTGCAAGGCTATGGGCAGGATTATAGATGCATAAGTGATATTATATATATATATATGTGTGTGTGTGTGTTGTGCATGGTAAATCTGTAAACGGTTTCAGCACTACATCGTACCTTCGTCAGTGCATTCGGGTTGCACAATATGTTAGCCACACTAAAAAATATAACAAATCATGTCAGGCTGGAGATCCGGTGTCAATCTAAGCTGTCTCGGACGTCCGATCACAACCTTCGATCAGGCACAACCAAATATCATCGAATCTAATGGATGATCCATGATGAAAGCTTTCCTGAACCTGCACACAGAGTAAAATACATATATGGAAGAATACACTGCCCAAGCGAAAATGTACGAGAATGAGAGCAAGATTGGCAAAGTGACGACGACAAATCATCACCATGATAACACATCGTCACACACATCCACCATATCACCTCACAAGGCATTCTGTTCTCCAATTGAGCCGACTAGCTTCGACACCAGTCAAAACATGCTGATCCATCTCTTCTACCGTTGCCGTCTATAAAACGCATCTTCCTTGCAAACATTTCCCAGCCCAACTATGCGGAAATTTTCTATCCCGTGGTGCACTCCGTTAAAGTGTTTACACATAGGGAACTCTAATCTCCGGCATCGAATGAATCAGCGATAGGCGATTGTGGATCCAGGCAGAATTGTGTCTCCTGTTTCTCCCAAATAGCAACATCACATCACGTCTTGCAGAACACACCGTACATGACATCGGAATATTTGCAGCCTATAGTAGGTCTTCGTACTTTCTTCCCACACACTTTGTCTTTCTGATGCATGGATCGGCACATACGGCAATTCCTTTCACAGTTTTGTTGCTGGTTTTCAGTTCCATACTTCACCCTTCTTGTTACCACACATATTTATCCCCAAGGCGTCTTGCCCTACCGTAGGCCAGCACATGGTCGGCTGGAAAAGCTTCTTAAGTTTCCGATAGCTGTTTGATGTGCCGTTTTTCTTCAGTATCCGACTAACGTCCGAAAAAATATTTGTAATAAGTAATGATCACTTGCACCTCCTTAGCTGTGGTTTACGTTGAATTCTGTCGGCCAGCAATGCATTTCCGTTGATTGTTGGGGCCTCGCGTATTTACCTATCGATTTTCTTCAGCGGATATCTCATCCGTGTGATAGACGATCCCTAATCAAGTTCTCGTTTCGGGCGTACGAGTTGTGTGTGCTGCGTATCTCCTTGCCACAGGTTACCAGTCCCAGTTGGACGACGTCCTTCACTGGCTTCGGATGCTCCGAATAATACCGCAGGTATGTTTTCCATAATTGGGTTTTGAGAACAGCTTCGTTGCAATTTTGTCGTTGCATAGGCCAATGCGGACGTCCAGAAAATCAACACTCTCACGGGAGTATCTCCAAACGCTTTGCTTTTTGGATGGATGGTGTCGGCTAGTTAATGGAACCGTTTCAACTGATCTACGCCTCCGGAAAGCATACCAAATATGCCGTGCATGAACCAACACAAAATCATTCGCTTGACCGCTGTGGAGGTCAATGAAGCAGATTCCCAGCTGTCCATGGACGTGCACGCACAGCTCCTTCTCAGGCGCGATATTATGGCGGAGCCGTCAATCTGGATGTAATGCTTGTTTTGTCCAGACTGAAGTTGTTGCTTTCAAGGGTATCTACATATAAGCGTGCACGCATCTGTATACATGTACACACATTTGCATACATATATATATATATATATATATATATATATATATATATATATATATATATATATATATATATATATATATGTGTATATATATATATATATATATATATATATATATATATACATATATATATATATATATATATATACATATATATATATATATATATACAAAACAATTTGTCCTATGGACGATTAAGCTCTTTCATTCATCAGCAAACGAATTGCGATTTTTCGAGTATTACAATGTTTTTCTTGGACGCTGTCCTATTTTGAAGACTGCTATGAAAGCTTGCCTTTGCAATAACCTCGGTAATATTCAGGTAGGACATACCCTGCCTGTCAATGGTTCTTTTACTGGCATTGCAGTTGTGTGTTTGTATGGAAGATCATATATTCTCCAGCATATTTTATGGATTGGAAATAGTGCGGGTGTGACTAGAAGTCATGCGGGTATGACTAGAAGAAACTTCCATGTAAGTAGAACACGGCGCCACACATGCACACAACCTGATTGAAAGGCCAACCTTAAATACACGTAAACATGTCCGCGGAGTGTCGTGGCTATTCACACTTGAGGAAGGTTGAGCGGTCCTGAGCTTTAAACTTATCGATTGCATCGAACTGACACGGTTTGACAGCCCCACAAGTCTGAGACTTTCCAACCGTGCCTCGTCTACTTCAGTGCTACTGTTCAGTGCTTCTGCTCAGTGCTACTGTTCAGTGCTGCAGTTCAGTGCTACGGTTCAGTGCTACGGTCAATGTTGACCGATGTCGTCAGATTTCGCACCAAGGAAGGCCAATCAAAATACCGATACCGAATGAGGTGAAGATTCCAGGGTATGTGTGTGGGGGTGGATTAGTAGACTGGCACGAGCTAATGATGCACTCGCACATAATGTATTTCTCTTGCACGCTATTGAGTGGCATTTGGTCATGGGTCTCGTGAGTCATTGAATGATCGGATAACACAAATTTAACATCAATACGAAACACATGGGCCGCATATCAGGAAAACCAATGCGGAGGGGGGGGTCGGGATAGAAGGCAACATTATTGCGGAGCCCACCCGTTTCTGAATGATAACATGTTAAAGTACGACAACATTGTGGGAGGGTGGGGACAATGAGATATATCATCACTTATGGTGGAATCCTACTGGCATGTGACAGCAATAATAATTTGACCTTCGAAGCCAATCGTTCGCAAGCTTCTTGAGTCATGTCCGCCAAGCCCAAGGTCGGCGTACCATGCATGCCAAATCCCCTTGCGCTTACACCGGATAATTTTCATAGTCCTAAAACATCAGAACGACTGCGCCGCGCCCATGCCAAACAAATCACATGACTGTTACTCACCTCGCCGATCTCGGTCAGCCCTCTCTGCGCCAGCGCAGGAACCTCGGAGTACTCTGACCTGCAGCACAAGCACGGTACGATAGCACGCTTCGCTCGTCATCATCGTCCTCGTCATCAGGTCATCAGGTCATCAGGTCATCATCAAATTCATCACTAGCATCCGACGTTTCGCATCGAGCATGCTACTTCTCTGCCAGTGAAGAGGCATCCGCCGAGCATGCTACTCCTCTGCCAGTGAAGAGGCATCCATCGAGCATGCTACTCCTCTGCCAGTGAAGAGGCATCCATCGAGCATGCTACTCCTCTGCCAGTGAAGAGGCATCCACCGAGCATGCTACTCCTCTGCCAGTGAAGAGGCATCCCGAGCATGCTACTCCTCTGCCAGTGAAGAAGCATCCACCGAATATGCTACTCCTCTGCAAATGAAGAGGCATCCACCGAGCATGCTACTCCTCTGCCAGTGAAGAGGCATCCACCGAGTATGCTACTCCTTTGCCAGTGAAGAAGCATCCGCCGAGCATACATCGTTGCCAAGCCGTCCATCACACACGAACACAGCTGGGACGGGGTCTGGTCGGGTGTGTCTGCAGGTCAGGTGGTGGGATGGGAGGATTTGTGTGCCACCCTTGGGGTGTGACGCCACGTGATCAGACTGGTGTGACGCCACGTGATCAGACTGGTGTGACGTCACGTGATCAGACTGGTGTGACGCCACGTGATCAGACTGGTGTGACGCCACGTGATCAGACTGGTGTGACGCCACGTGATCAGACTGGTGTGACGCCACGTGATCAGACTGGTGTGACGCCACGGGATCAGGCTGGTGTGACGTCACGTGATCAGACTGGTGTGACGCCATGTGATCAGACTGGTGTAACGCCACGTGATTAGGCTGGTGTGACGTCACGTGATCAGACTGGTGTGACGCCACGTGATCAGACTGGTGTGACGCCACGTGATCAGACTGGTGTGACGTCACGTGATCAGACTGGTGTGATGCCACGTGATCAGACTGGTGTGACGTCACGTGATCAGACTGGTGTGATGCCACGTGATCAGACTGGTGTGACGTCACGTGATCAGACTGGTGTGACGCCACGTGATCAGACTGGTGTGACGTCACATGATCAGACTGGTGTGACGCCACGGGATCAGACTGGTGTGACGCCACGTGATCAGACTGGTGTGACGCCACGTGATCAGACTGGTGTGACGCCACGTGATCAGACTGGTGTGACGCCACGTGATCAGACTGGTGTGACGCCACGTGATCAGACTGGTGTGACGCCACGTGATCAGACTGGTGTGACGCCACGTGATCAGACTGGTGTGACGCCACGTGATCAGACTGGTGTGACGTCATGCTGTTGGTGACGCCGCCTGCCACTCTCGTGCCCGGCAGGAGCCCCAGGGCAGAGGTGAGAAGATGACCAATTGGCTGCAAGTGCCAGTCAGAGGTTGCAGCGCTTCCGTGAACGCCGGCGACGCATGCGACCTTTCTCACAACAGTTCGCACTCATTCGTCACTGGGCAGCCCTCGGGAACGATGTCACGGGCCCGGCAAAGTAAAACATCTACTATCACCCACGCAGGCGCCTTTTTCACCGAACTCTGTTTTTAGAGCACCGATGTTTTTTACGGAGAATGCATATCACATCGACTTTATATGACTGGGGAGAGCAGTCGGGTCTGGCAGTTAGGTGATTTGGCCAATCTGTAGAGGCAGATTGTGGAGTATCTTCACCTCTGTCCCTAGTGGTTACCACCCGCCTGAAGGGCAGACCCGCATCGAAAAAGCACGCCTGACAGGGATGTCTGCCGTTAGGCAGAGCCGTCGGCCGGTCGATGGGCTCAAGCTCAACACTCGAGAGCATCTTTCCTCTGTGACTGAGGTTTGACGGTCGATGGGCTCAAGCTCAACACTCGAGAGCATCTTTCCTCTGTGACTGAGGTTAGGCAGAGCCGTCGGCCGGTCGATGGGCTCAAGCTCAACACTCGAGAGCATCTTTCCTCCGTGACTGAGGTTTGACGAGGTTTGTGAGGTTTGACTGAGGTTTGTGAGTATCAGACCGGTCGATGGGCTCAAGCTCAACACTCGAGAGCATCTTTCCTCTGTGACTGAGGTTAGGCAGAGCCGTCGGCCGGTCGATGGGCTCAAGCTCAACACTCGAGAGCATCTTTCCTCTGTGACTGAGGTTTGACGCGACAATGAGCTTGACGCGACAGAGCCGTCGGCCGGTCGATGGGCTCAAGCTCAACACTCGAGAGCATCTTTCCTCTGTGACTGAGGTTTGACGAGGTTTGTGAGTATCAGACCGGTCGATGGGCTCAAGCTCAACACTCGAGAGCATCTTTCCTCTGTGACTGAGGTTTGACGCGACAATGCATGTCCCGACGCGCCAATGCGTTTCGGGTCAGCCGTTCTCACGGGGCCGGGTACCGACCTGCACCAGTCCGGTGATGGCCGGGCACGTGCACCTGCACCAGTCCGGTGTCGGCCGGGCACGTGCACCTGCACCAGTCCGGTGTCGGCCGGGCACGTGCACCTGCACCAGTCCGGTGTCGGCCGGGCACGTGCACCTGCACCAGTCCGGTGTCGGCCGGGGATCCTGTTCCAGCCGCACACTGACGGCGACGGTGAGGCTGCACCTTATGGTGTTACATAGAGCACAGCAACTTATAGATGGCCATTGCATCCAACTCCGATATCCTATGTCTGTGCGCGTCTTGTTGAATTGGTACCAGTGCACCGTGTGTCGCGGTCTGCCCCGGCATCGGCCATCCGCCGAACACCCCCGTCGGACGCGCCTGGACGCGCCTCTGGCGCCCAGCCCGACCTCGGCGGCTCAGCCAACGCACCAGAATGGATGACGCCGCACGCATCCCAGCCGCAGGATGGGGGTGTGTGGGGAGGGGGGTGGGGTTGAACATTCCGGTAACACGCCCGACGGCCGCGCCGGGCAAATGAGCCCAACCGGCATGTGCAGAGGAGGTGCGGCCGATATTGACCTGGCCGGCGCGGCCTGGGCCTGTATCCAGTCAGCGCCGGCGGTGGTGATGTGGGTCTGACGGGCTCGGCCGTCGATCGGGTCCGGGGCTGAGGCAGTGGACACACACATCTGACACATCTGCTCGGAAGTCGGCTTACCACGCGCGAGCTGTCTGTGCGCGACATGGATCATGGATTAACACCACTAGTCAGCACCATGGAGCTGGGAGGCTCAGCGATTTCTGCTGCGTCCGATATCGGGCTTCATGTCCCGCGACCTTGCCGGTGCACCGGCAAGGTCGCGGTGTGACTCGACAGCCGGTGCACCGGCAAGGTCGCGGTGTGACTCGACAGCCGGTGCACCGGCAAGGTCGCGGTGTGACTCGACAGCCGGTGCACCGGCAAGGTCGCGGTGTGACTCGACAGCCGGTGCACCGGCAAGGTCGCGGTGTGGCTCGACAGCCGGTGCACCGGCAAGGTCGCGGTGTGACTCGACAGCCGATGCACCGGCAAGGTCGCGGTGTGACTCGACAGCCGATGCACCGGCAAGGTCGCGGTGTGACTCGACAGCCGGTGCACCGGCAAGGTCGTGGTGTGACTCGACAGCCGGTGCACCGGCAAGGTCGTGGTGTGACTCGACAGCCGATGCACCGGCAAGGTCGCGGTGTGACTCGACAGCCGGTGCACCGGCAAGGTCGTGGTGTGACTTGACAGCCGGTGCACCGGCAAGGTCGCGGTGTGACTCGACAGCCGGTGCACCGGCAAAGGTCGCGGTGTGACTCGACAGCCGGTGCACCGGCAAGGTCGCAGTGTGACTCGACAGCCGGTGCACCGGCAAGGTCGTGGTGTGACTCGACAGCCGGTGCACCGGCAAGGTCGCGGTGTGACTCGACAGCCGGTGCACCGGCAAGGTCGTGGTGTGACTCGACAGCCGGTGCACCGGCAAGGTCGCGGTGTGACTCGACAGCCGGTGCACCGGCAAAGGTCGCGGTGTGACTCGACAGCCGGTGCACCGGCAAGGTCGTGGTGTGACTCGACAGCCGGTGCACCGGCAAGGTCGCGGTGTGACTCGACAGCCGGTGCACCGGCAAGGTCGCGGTGTGACTCGACAGCCGGTGCACCGGCAAGGTCGCGGTGTGACTCGACAGCCGATGCACCGGCAAGGTCGCGGTGTGGCTCGACAGCCAGGGGCGACATGGGTGTCCGCGGGAGGGATGGGGCGCAGCGGGAGTAGCTGAAGAGGACTGCATTGATGGGAGAGATACAGAGGACTTCCTTGGTGGGTGGTGGCGGGGGGGGGAGACTCGGTAGTGCGTCGTGAGGAGAACCAAGTCCCTGACTTCGGTGTATTGAGGACCGGGATAGCTGAGGGTCATTGGTCAGGGTTAGGTAGCGCAGGGCACTCACCAGTGACCAGAGTATACTGCAGGCGTCTGCCAGTGTCAGGTACTGCAGGTGACTCACCACGGTGTACTGCAGGTGTGTGTCAATGTCAGGTACTGCAGGTGACTCACCACGATGTACTGCAGGTGTGTCAGCATCATGTACTGCAGGTGACTCACCATGGTGTACTGCAGGTGTGCGTCAGTGTCAGGTAACGTGCCCCAAGGGCATGTAGGCTGCGCAGAACCGGCAGACTGCTGGCGATGGCGTGACCTCCTTCGACCCCGAGCAAACTAGCCAAGCGACCGCCGCTGTGGATTTCCACAATGTCTGCAACAGGTCACGTGAGGTCACGTTAGAATGCATTGTGTCACCAATACTCCAGGCCTCGGCAGATTAGCCCAGGTACCTCAGTAAGTGTCGCCATCAACGCTGGTTGTAGATATTCGCAGGACTTCCTCTGATGCAAATATGAGCATAATGCTTTTTCAACTTACGAACTTCCAAGTGCAAAAAACACATGTTGCGAACACCGAAAGCTGTTGGACGCTTCAAATAAGAACGGCAGTGTTAGCTCAGCGACATGTGCTTACCTTGTGGGATGCGTAAGGATGGCAAAACTGAAAATGGAATTAAATCATACCTCTGGGGACAGTGGAGAGGGGCGTTCTCCTCTTCCCCATAATAGTCCCAACGGCGCATTAAAAGTTAGCACCTCACCGGCGGCCTGCACCACTCGAGCCGGCAAACGTCAGTCAGCCGTGCAATGCCTGTTGACACGTCAGAGCCTTGACACTGGCCATTCCGACAGCACGCATTACAGTCAGATCACGTCCCAACCAGATGACATCCGTATCAGGCCGTCAGTCGACGGGAGCCGAGACGGGCCGGGAAGCGATTCTGGGAACGCTGCTACGCTGAATGCTGCTACCGATATGCCACGGTCTAACGGCATACGGAAAGCCTGGGTAGCATGGGGGAGGGACAGCGCTGCTGGTGTTTCCCGCTGCACGATCCGATGCCGCAGCAACGGAGCCAATGTACACTGACCCGCTGTAGACGATGCCCAGCTACTGGTGATGTTGATTTACAAATTTCATCCATTCCTAGCGGTTTTAGGAGACACATAGTGAAAGCGCAGCCCTGGCATCATGGATGGTGTGGCGGCCACTGCGCACCACTTTATAGGCACGGAACGGGATAGAATATACGAATCATTACACGAAATGTGAGACTTAACGTTGACATTGTCTGACTTTGACTGCTAGATTGAATAGAAATCACCGTGATTCCCGTGTCTACTAGTTCTGTAACTCATGAAGTTGCATAGCTTTTCTTGGAAAAACAAGGTCTTATTTAAACGGTAGCTAGCAGCCGAGACGTCTTTATATGCTTTCACGTTTTGCTGAAGTAGTTGAACTGCATTTAAGCAGAACTTCTGAATGCTGCATATATGAATGTTGAGCACAGACGAAACTTTAGAAAACGTATTACACGAACCGAAATAGCTAAATAGCCACCTCGATACCTCAGTCTGTAGGAGTGCCGGCTCGCATTGCTCTCCCATGTCCAGGCAAAACAGGCTTCTGAAGTCGCAACACAAAACTCTCAACCTCCTATGCTTCCGCCAAAACTGGACGCATGAAGACAATCGTGGCGTTCACGCCACCTGAGCTATTCACCTTCCCAACGACTAGTTGACTAGATAAGATGAACACCATGGAGTTAACATACAGCAGCGTTGCGACGCCACCGACTGCAAATGCATTGCCGAGGATTTATGTCAGTTACCAGGCCATTTCACATCAGACGACACTCACGCATGAAGGTGTATGCTTGTGTGGGCTGTCAACCGAGCTGTGTGGGCTGTCAACCGAGCTGTGTGGGCTGTCAACCGAGCTGTGTGGGCTGTCAACCGAGCTGTGTGGGCTGTCAACCGAGCTCAGTTGCGGTCTGTTCACAAGTTTCCTGCCGCGGCCGCCCGGATTATGTATTCTGTCCTGTGCGTGCAGTGCCCCAGGGCTCGCCTCTGTTCTCGATTGCCCAGCACTGCTGACAGCAGCCTGCTCTGCAGCCACCGGGCTCTACTTTATCGGGTCAATTTGGAGCACAATAGCACTGGACTAACTTGATAACACAACACTACCAGCACTATAGTGTCGCGATGGGGCACCGTCGGCCCGGACCGCCGCGGGGTCCAAACCAGATGCCCCCTAGACATTCGAACACAACCGGAAACGCCTTCATTGACGTGGCAGACAAAGCGTTCTTGGCGCAGCTGTTCGTCTGTGACTATTTACCATTGCCTATTTACCATGTGACTATTTACCATTGCGTCCTGTACGTAGCTCTGATAGCAAAGTGCCTCGTTGTTCACAGTGTGGTCGTCGCAAAGATGTGTTGCGTTTTCTGCCGGCCTGACATCCGACGGCTCTCGTCACACTGCCGTCCGACTGCATCCCCGGGAACGTAGCCGCGTCTTCCCGTGCTCCACCTTCTCACAACTTACTTCACACTTCGCTTGAGTGAAGCCCCTCACGTTTGCTCTCGCCTGCGCCCGGCTTGGTTCACTTCGGTCGGGGCCTGCAGGGGTGTCACGCAGCGGCGTTGACCTGTCAACGGCGTTGACAGGTCAACGCCGCAACGTCCTGTCAACGCCGCTGCGTGACGGTTGGATGGTTGGCTGCGGACGCCGCCATCACGGCCGCTCCCGGCTCCAGTAATCAGCCGCCGCACGACATTCCGCGCCAAACTTGGCGACGGCTCCATCGCACGGTTGGGACGACTCAGGCCGCGCGCTTATCCGGCTCTGATACACCGCTGATGCACCGCGTAAGTGGCGAGCACAAGCGGCTCATGGAAGTTGGGCGCCTGCCTGGCAGCAATTGTCGACATAAATCCTCGGCTGTGGCCAGTCGACCACACACAGGACACCGGCAGCCGGTGAGAGGGCACGCCCGACCGGAACGACGCTCATTTCCGACGGAGATCACTCGAGGCCAATGCGAGAGGTTTCCAGGCTGGGTCGTGATATGTGACCGTGCAACGGCTGCCCGTGAGGTGGAGTGAGGAGGATGTGCCTCGTAACTGTCCCGCTCAGGTGGCCGTGTAAAATTATTTGAACCCTACAAATCAACTGCATATTCCTACAAGAAGACAGTTCCTGCAAGCGTCAAGATGATACCATGGCTCTGCATGATGCCATGGCCATCACTAACACACACAAGGTTTCTTGAAGTGGTTAATTATTTAGTTTAGGATAGTCCGGGGATGGCCCACGTCGCACCTACCTTGCGCAGAGCTGGCGAAGGCGGTGTAGGCCGGGTATCTGGCGATCAGCCTTCGGACGGTGTCAATCTGCTCCAGAGCAATCTGTACAGCGTCCAGGTACTGCGCTCCGCACGGTACATACGCACTCCAGAACTGTAACACAGAGGTACATACAATCTGTACAGCGTCCAGGTACTGTGATCCGCACGGCACATACGCACTCCAAAACTGCAAACAGAGGTACATACAATATGTACAGCGTCCAGGTACTGCGCTCCGCACGGCACATACGCACTCCAGAACTGCAACACAGGTGAATACGTCCAGATACTGCGCTCCGCACGGTACATACGCACTCCAGAACTGCAGTACAAAGATACATACAATCTATACAGCGTCCAGGTACTGTGATCCGCACGGCACATACGCACTCCAGAACTGCAACACAGAGGTACATACAATCTGTACAGCGTCCAGGTACTGTGATCCGCACGGCGCATGCGCACTCCAGAACTGCAACACAGATATGTATGCACAATTCAGAACCGCGACACAGAGGTGCATATGCACTCCAGAACTGGAACATGGAGATGCAGACGCACTTCAGAACTGCAACACAATGCATACAGTACTCCATATCTGCAACACAAAGCGTACATAAGCATTCTGGAGCTGCAGACTAAGTGTGCACGTAAATATACGAACTCTTCGTGGAGGTGTGCAACACACATCTCTGCGTGCGTCAGAACTCCATGGAAATGCATGGGATTCCCTGACAAAAACGCCTTACCGAAGTTTGCAATCACCCGAGTTGCAACGCAGTGGCATATACATACAGTGCAGTAGGCCGGAGCGATCAAAACGATTTTCGAAATGATTATCGTGCGGCATGATGCAAAAACATTTGCCATAGTTTGTCTCAGACTGTTTATATCATTCATCGTACCCGCTCCGAGCTTGCAACAAAATCAGACGACGGCCGACACATTTCTGTGCATACCGCAGACAATCGCGACGGCACAAACGGCTGCAGTATGGCTAAATACAATCACCATAACCCAGGCTCAAAGTTGCCATCGCATTTCAACTGGAATGCAACTTTCCCGTTACATTGGAAACTCTGCGGGGTTCCCGCGCCTGCCGCCCTTTCCGGCTGTCGTCTGCGTTGTCGAGGTCAGGATCGCATGGGATCGTCTGCGTTGTCGAGGTCAGGATCGCATGGGATCGTCTGCGTTGTCGAGGTCAGGGTCGTGTGGGATCGTCTGCGTTGTCGAGGTCAGGGTCGTGTGGGATCGTCTGCGTTGTCGAGGTCAGGGTCGTGTGGGATCGTCTGCGTTGTCGAGGTCAGGATCGCGTGAGATCGTCTGCGTCCGGCGGTGCCCACAGTGCACAGTTGGCCACGTGATGCGGGGTTTGACGGCATCATGAAACCCTTCGCTTCGATGCCATCGAATTTCAACGGACTTTTGTTGACAAATAATTATGTCATCATAGCTGACAAAGAAACTGGGGTGCAGATGGAAATGTGCTGGAACATACGTCACCAATAAACATTAGGCGAGACTTGCCATGGAAAAAGCTGCAGTTTGTATTCGATTCGAAGACAGGCATGGCCTGACTGTGTTTCAAGCGAGCGCAGGTATATCCGTGACGTGTTTCACGGCCCACTACTGCCATGGCAGCCTGTGTCAGAAGCTGCATCGCACGTTCCACAGCTTGCGTGTGGGCGGGATAATGGGGGAAATTGAGGCATAACATCGGTATGCTCCGTACATCTGCCTCTGTGAAGGCTAGCGTCAGCGGTGGTCCAGTAACGAGTTCATTCGACTAATGTATGAGCTCCGTGTGTATATGAGCGTTAGAGTTGCTTTCGGGGAGTTGGAACGGTCTCAGGCCATTCATCATAACTCCCTCTGTTTTCCGTAATCCAGAATACTTTGCACCGCTTGTTGTCGAAGTTCGAGCCTTGGTCCGATAACATTGCGAGCAGAATCGGCTCTGAATATCTCCAGTAACCGCTCCTCTACACAAATGGTTGCACAGCCTGTTGCACTGGTCTTGGTAGCGGTTAGAGTAGCTCTAAGCTGCGGTGCTGGGTTTTCGGTCCCTCGGCACACCTCGGGTTTCACTTAATTTGAAGCCACACGGGAGCATAGTGATTAACTAGAAAACCGACGGGAGCATGGAGCGCTTTACTCGCCAATTCAACGGACACGTATAAGCGCAAGATTCGAGGAGCAAGTGTCAGCCGCCTAGCCATGTTCACAGGGCCGATGTTTGATGTTTGATGTTTGTGTGGACTACCTCGTGCGAAGCATTTCCAACCTGCACCGCCGTGTCCAGTCGATGGAACGCTGCTCGGTCCGGGCTGAAATCCTGCAAAATGCCCGCATCAATATCTGCCGCCCGGCCCGACACGACCCGACACGCTGCTACCGATCCGACACGGCCCGACACGATGTCACACCGGTCCGACACAGCCCGACACGGCCCGACACATCGATCCGACACAGCCCGACACGATGTCACACCGGTCCGACACAACCAGACACGGCCCGACACATCATTCCGACACCGCCCGACACACAGATCCGACACGGCCCGACACGATGTCACACCGGTCCGACACAACCCGACACGGCCCGACACACCGATCCGACACGGCCCGACACGATGTCACACCGGTCCGACACGCCTCGACACGACGCCACCGGTCCGACACCGCCCGACACACCGATCCGACACGGCCCGACACGATGTCACACCGGTCCGAACACAGCCCGACACGGCCCGACACATCGATCCGACACAGCCCGACACGATGTCACACCGGTCCGACACAACCAGACACGGCCCGACACATCATTCCGACACAACCAGACACGGCCCGACACATCATTCCGACACCGCCCGACACACAGATCCGACACGGCCCGACACGATGTCACACCGGTCCGACACAACCCGACACGGCCCGACACATCGATCCGACACAGCCAGACACGATGTCACGCCGGTCCGACACGGCCCGACACGGCCCGCACGGCCCGACACATCGATCAGACACGGCCCGGCACAATGTCACACCGGTCCGACACAGCCCGACACCGCCCGACACACCGATCCGACACGGCCCGACACGATGTCACACCGGTCCGACACGACGCGACACAATGTCACACCGGTCTGACACGACCCGACACGATGCCACCGGTTCTGCACGGCCTGACACGATACCAACGATTTGGTTGGTATCCAAATCTCCTGTCGTCTACTTTACTGGCGGACTATTGAAAAGCTTTCATTCAGCAGTCACGCCATCCAGCTTGGAGAACAATTTGCACAGATTTGGCTCGTTAGAATGTAGCCGGCATCTGAGGCAGTGAACCGGCTTACCACTGAATAGCTGAAACAAGCGGATCACAGCACAATTTCTCCCGTGTTGACAGCTGTCCCAACGGCCCCCGTGACAGTTATTACGCCACCAAACTCGGATACGACCGACTGCGACGCCTTATAAATGTTGTTTGCTTCCCGGAAGGTGGAGTAAAGTGGGTGAGATATTCCCCGCAAAGCTCAGCAACAACAAGGATGAGTTCCTACCGATGCGTTGGTCTAGCCGTTGCTACCGGACCAGCTTCATCCAGCTACTTCTGAGCCATAGCAAATGAAAGGTCTTTTCGTCCGTCAACATACAAAGTCGATAGCAGAGATTCAGAGACAACAGCCTTCGTTCTCCCTGCTTCTGACCTTCTCACAGCTGCTCTGTATGCTTCCACTTGTCTATGGTGAACCACAAACGTGACAATTGTGCAGTTGTTCGGCCGATATCAACTTGCAAGCCATTCACAGTGCCAGCTACTATTCGGTTTGAACCACCATTTCTGTCAGGAGCCAATGCCGTGTTCCTCAAGTTGTCGAGGTTATTGTCACCGAGCACCATCTCGTCGTCTCAGGGCCTCTCTTTCGTGAGCGTGCTCTCACGAGATTTTGCAGATGGTGACGGTCCATCCTCTAGTGATGGTTCTTGCAGATCTGCAGACGACTGGTGGGCCTGCTGTCGAATTGTCTGTCGGTCTCTACACCCTGTGGTAGCGAGGCGACGGTTTGTCCCGCGCTGACCAACTGAGCCCAGCTGCTGCTTTCGCGTAGACATCTGGTCCAACAGGAACTCCGCATCTGCCACCGCGGCTTTGTCCTTCCTCGGATACCTACATGTGATCGGACGCACACATCTGCATCGAGCGCTGTGAAACAACCGAGAATACCAGATATATATATATATATATATATATATATATATATATATATATATATATATATATATTCTCTCTCTCTCTCTCTCTCTCTCTCTCTCTCTCTCTCTCTCTCTCTCTCTCTCTTTCTCTTTCTCTTTCTCTTTCTTTTCTCTTTCTCTTTTTTTTTTTTCTTTTCTTTTCTTCTTTCTTTTTTTTTCTTCTTTTCTCTCTTCTCTTTCTTTCTCTTTCTCTTTCTCTCTTTCTCTCTTCTCTTTCTTATCTTTCTCTATATATATATATATATATATTCTCTCTCTCTCTTTCTCTTTCTCTTTCTCTCTCTCTTTCTCTTTCTCTTCTCTCTCTCTATCTCTATCTCTATCTCTCTCTCTCTCTCTCTATCTCTCTCTCTCTCTCTCTTCTCTCTCTCTTATCTCTTCTCTCTCTCTCTCTCTCTCTCTTCTCTCTCTTCTCTCTCTCTCTCTCTCTCTCTCTCTCTCTCTCTCTCTCTCTCTCTCTCTCTCTCTCTCTCTCTCTGTCCATAGGGTCCTGATCCTGTCGCCGACGTTTTCGTGTCTTTCACTGGCTAAGTGCATCGTCGGTGACAGTGTGGCAGAGGGTGAGACGGTAGCCAGTTGATGTACGCCGTCCTCTGTCATCACCGGGGTGGATTAGCTTTCCCATTTACGCACCGCCGGAGCACTAATGCTCATCACAGCATTAGTGCCTCACGCTTTGTCGCACAACGTCTGCCTCTGGATGGACGAATGTCATTTTGCACCTTCCGTGACGTCTTCCCTGATGGTAAAACGCTCTCGCGCAAACCACTCGGCTGCCCTTCCACGAAACTCTCCGTAGCACTTAGCGTTCCCGGCTCCGGCCACCATAAAGACATAAATAAAGACATAAAAGATCAGTGCAACTATGAGCCACAAGGGCCCTTCTTGGTTGCACTTTGTACACTGAACCAGTTGCCCACCAAATCTGTCAATCAACCCTCCCTGGAATACAGAAAAACAAGCCCCCTATTCTTATAATGATTGTCTATGCCGTTTTTAAAGATGTTCAGTGTGTTGCTACTGACAATTATTCCTGGCAGCTGGTTCCAGTGTTCTACTACCCTCTTGGTGAAGAAAGACTGTCTTAACCTTGTCCTGCTGTGATTAACTTTAATTTTGAATTGATGACCTCTAATTGCATCATTTCTGTTAAATTCAAACATTTCCCTGAGATATCCCTGTTCCTGACCATGAACAAATTTAAAAACCTCGATGAGATCTCCTCTCAGCCTTCTATATCTAAGTGAAAACATATTCAATTTCTTCAATCTTTCCTCATATGCCAGGTTGCCTATACCATTAACCATTTTTGTTGCCCTCTTTTGTACTCTCTCTAAAAGCCAACAATCTTTCTCATAACTGGAGGACCAAGCTTGGACACAGTATTCCAAATGTGGCCTGACATATGCACAGTAAAGCTTCCTGATGACCTCCTCACTTTTGTATGACACATTCCTCTGTATCGCCCCAAGCATTCTTAGTGCCTTCTTCCTGGCTTCTTTGGTCTGTTCTGATGCCCCCAATTTTGTGTTCAAAATAACACCTAAGTCCTTCTCCTGCTGAGTCACAGATAGTATTTGGCCATCCATCAAGTATGGCGCCTTCATATGCTGCCTACCTACATGCATGACTTTGCACTTATCAAAATTAAACTTCATTTGCCATTTTTCGGACCACTTCACAAGCTCGTCTAAGTCGTTCTGCAGCAAAACCTGCTCATTGTGCCCTGTTATTGCCCTAAAGATCTTCAAATCATCCGCAAATTTCAAAACCTTACTGCTTAGGCCACATTCAATGTTATTCACAAATATAATGAACAACAGTGGCCCCAGTACCGACCCCTGAGGGACTCCACTAAGAACATTTTGCCATGATGACTTTGTACCATTAAGCATCACTCTCTGCTGTCTATCTGAAAGCCACAACTCAATCCATTTTATGGTGTAAACACTGATTTAAACTGCTTGCTCAGCTCCTCAACCATCTCACCATCCTCACTCAATATAGTCCCATTTACCTCCAGTGGACCAATTGTGCTTGAAACTTTACTTAGCTTGTAGAAACTAAAGAACTTTTTACTGTCCCCATTACAGTTCCTAGCCAAAACCAATTCTTTTGCCCGCCTTGCGGCTCTGGTTTTCTGCTTCACAGCATCTCTAGCTTTTTGATACGACCTTAGATTTACGATATTTGAAGCTTCCTTAAATACTCTAAATGCATCTTTCTTAGCCTTAATTGATCTCCTCAAATCTGGTGTAAGCCATGCTGGCTTTCCTACCCTTCTTTTGCGCCTTTGCTTTTGGGGGACATGTCTAATCTGAATTTCCCTGAAGTAAGATTTGAACTTTTCCCACATTTCACAGGCATTTAAATCAAAAAAATATTCTTCCCATTTTATGGCACTTAAAGCCTCTCTCATGGAGTCAAAGTCTGCCCTGTTAAAATTTGGAATCTTTGCCAAGTTATCCTTGATTGTCCCTGCTATTTGTACCTTAAATCTCACTATGTTATGTTCACTTCTTCCCAGAGTTTCTCCTACAGTCAAGTCTTGAACTAAATCACTTAAATCTGAGAAGACAAGGTCCAAGAATGAGCCCTGCCTGGTTGGTTCCATTACAAACTGGTGTAAGAACAAGTCCTCTTCAAGGCATTTCCTAAACAGTTTACATGATGGGGAGCCAACACCAACATTTTCATATCCTTTTAGATTAAAGTCACCAAGAATAAGGCATTTCCTCTGAAAGTTTCTACTGATTTCCTCACAAATCACCTTATCAAGCTCCAGTTGCTGAGAATGTGGCAAGGTTCCTGATCGATACAAAGCTCCAATCCTCAGTTTATTGCTGTTGCCTCTTCCCACAGCAACATCAAGCCAAATGGACTCCACAGACACATTTTTTACCCCATCTGCTACTTTTTGAGAACGGTATAAGCTATTCACATAGAGCATTACACCACCCCCTTTCACTGCTGGACCCCTATTGCATGAACACATATTGTATCCCTGGATCTCATAGTCCTGCAAGTTATCCCCAAACTATCCCTCACTGACCCATGCCTCAGTAATGCAAACAAAATCTGGTTTCTCCTCAGCAACATAACACTTGAACTCATCAAATTTGGATCGAATGCTCTGAGCATTAAGCATCATACACTGAACAAAAGTTCAATAACCCTCTTTGGCTTTTTCATGTTGAGTAGCTCTATCATCTCTGGATGAGCTACCACTCTGCCCCCTTGATCTACTGCTACCCCTATTTGCTGACTATGAGGTGTTTGCAAGACTTCTCTCTCTATCAGCTACATCCCCCCATGACCTGCCTAGTTTCCCTGTTTCCTAATGAGAGCCTCCTCATACCTATTGCTGAGCAATTCAACTCCTCTCTTGCTCAAATGTAACCCATCTAATGCAAACATTTCAGTCCTCCCCCAGAAATCCCCCACAAATCCAAGAACCCCACCCCAAGTTCCTTACAAATCTTGGCCACCCTGGTATTCAGCCCAATGGCCCTCGAGTACCACTCTATGCTTGCGTTAACCATAGGGAGGATGGATGTTACCATTCCTCGTTTCCTACTCACAGCTAACCTACCTATCAAAGCCCTATACTCTTGTATTGATTCCTCTGTTTTTGCTGTTCCTACATCATTTATACCAACCTGCACAATTACTGTTGTGCTCTCTCCACTACCCTTCATCACTCCTTCTATCCTATCACCAACATCCTTTACCTGGGCCCCTGGGTAGCAAACACGAGTCCGTTTGTTGGGGTTCCTGCTACAAAAAGTACGGTCCATGTACCTCACTCTTGAGTCCCCTATAACTAAAACTTCCCCCTCTCTATCATCAGCTGCCTGGTCGTTCCTACCTTCCTCCTTAGCAGCATTACTATCTCTCTCTTGCAGTACCTCAAATCTATTATTAGTTTCAATGCCTTTGTCAATTTTCCTTAAAGCTAGTCTCGTACTCTGGCGTCTAGCTACTTTCCACTCTCTACTATCATGGTCCATACTATCTCCACCCCTATCACTCCTAGACTCCTGCACCTGGCTTGCCTGGCTGACATTTCCTATGGTGGGCCCTGCCACCAAACACTTCAGACGCTCCACCTCCCTTGCTAACATATCTACTTTCTTACTCAAGTCCCCAATGACTACCATACACTTACACTTCCCACAGTCACCTTGCATTTTTTTTTTAAATAAAGTTATCCAGACTCTCACCAGCTACAAACTCGAACTGAACCAAACTAAAATAAAAATAACAAAAAACCCTAGATACCTTTGCAATTACACCAGTATATTGAAAATATACCTAGTGGTAATTTAAGCTCATTATTTTAGTCCTAAGCTCTATCTTAAACTTAAACACCAAAAAGACACTGACTTATTCCTCTACACTACAGAAACCTAAGCCACTAGACCGCGCCACCCGTCTACAAAGCGTTCACGTGGCTGATCGATAATTCTAGAAGCTACCTAGTGTAATTTAAGCTCACTATTTTAATCTTAAAGTCTATCTTAAACTTAAACACCAAGCGGACGCAGACTTATTCCTCTATGCTAACAGAAACCTAAGCCACGTCCAACTAAACCAAACTAAACACTAATATAATTAAAAACCTAGATACCTATACAATAACACCAGGACAAGAAGTATACCTAGTGTAATTTAAGCACACTATTTTAGTCTTCAACTCTATTTTAAACTTAACCACCAAAAAAAACAAACTTATTCCTCTGCACTACAAAAACCTAAGCCACGAGGCCGCGCCACCCATCTACAAAGCGTCCACGTAGCCGATCGATAATTCTAGAAGCTACCTAGTGTAAGTTAAGCTCACTATTTTAATCTTCAACTAAAACACCAAGCAGACACAAACTTATTCCTCTATGCTAACAGAAACCTAAGCCACGTGGCCGCTCCACCCGTCTACAAACGTCCACGTGGCCGATCGATAATTATAGAAGCTTAGAATACCTAGGATAAGTATAATATACTCAATTTAAACAATATAACCGCTCCTTCTTAACCTAGGCCTACAATAGAACAAATCCTCCCTCCACTAACCACCTGTGCCCAATCTTTTACTCACGATTTTCCCTCGTCACGGGAGCGCAAAAACACGACCGGTCGCGACGAGGGCAGAGCAGTGAGTCCTATGAGGCGTCTACCAGATGAGGCGTGAGGCGCCATTACGCACCTCAACACCGCCACCAATTGGCAGCCACGGAACTGAATCGCAGCGCCCAGACCGCTCATAGTTATGGGTTGGATCAGATCGTGTAGCAAAACAATTTCCAGATAGGAGCCGTAGCTGCCGTACAAACAACACCACACATCTTGTACCCGGACCACGCGCACTATCCGGGCCGACATACCACCTCCGGCGGCGGCGAAACCGCACCCGCACAGGTATAGCCGCCATCGGCGGGCTCATTGTTGCCGTTGTGCGAGTTGCTGAAGCAGCGTTAACAGTGGCGCACTCAGAGTGCTGCCAAGGAGCACCCCACTGAACTCCCAGCCTCATCCAGCATGGTCACCTCACATTCAGCACCACATACAAAGACAAAGCTGGTACCTGGCGTAACTGCTCCGAATGCCGTTGGGTACCCCTGAAGCAAATGTTCGGGTCGCATATGGTGGTACCTGGCGTACCTCCTCCGTATGACCTTAGGTACCCCTGAAGCAAACTGTCGGGTTGCTGGTGATGGCAATTGGGAATTCATGGTACATTTTGCATTGATGTGTTTGCTTGCTTTCGAGAATAATAGCCAGTTTTCGAGCCAAACAAATAGCCGAAAATTCGAGAAACAGAGTGATGCGGCACGATAGCCTGGATACTGCATGCCGGTCAAGACATGCTATATGGGAAACTTGAGATACTACGAAATTTCACCTTTGGGAAAATCGAACTGCAAATTGAAGAAGAAAGGGGTTGTCTGGCAAAGCGACATTGGGGCTAGCGTCACTTCAACATACTTAACATATTCAGAAGCGTGCATTCCTTAACGTCGCTCGCACCCTAGGATCAATTTCGAAACAGAGAGTGGGTATTACAAGTTGTTCCGAGAAATGTAAAAAGGGACATTTCACGCCATGTTCCATGATACTTTCAATATTGCTCATGCAGGTAAAACGAAGCTTTTTGCGATGATCCGACCTAGGCCACATGCATTCGTCATTCACCCCAGAATTTCCAACCGACACCTTTTTTGCATACCCAGGAAGCTGCACAAGATCGAGGCAGCCCAACTGTGATGTGTCGAAACAAACGTCACCACCCTAATACCAGTAGAAGGCGCCCTACTGTATACGGGCACGGAAAGGGCGATGGCAAGCCCAACTGTGATGTGTCGAAACAAACGTCACCATCCTAATACCAGTAGAAGGCGTCCTACCGTATACGGGCGCTGAATGGGCGAGGGCAAGTATAAGTGCAGAGTGAAGGCGAATCGTCGTATATGTTTGCCACATTGCCTTGTGTGTTTACACAGCCGCACGCCTTCCAACATGTATACAACGCTAAGGTGATTTCGGATGCGCTGCATTCGTCAAATTGCACTGCTAAAGTCAGCAATGAAAAGCAGCATCTAGACGCTCTACTGAACTCTAGACGCCGGCATGCAACCCAAAGAACCTGCTCGTTTTCCACACGGGGCGGATGGCGGGTGCTCGGCTGCGGTGCGAGCTGTATGAAAAGATGGCCGCACGCGCAAGTATCGCCTCAGCCGACCTGCTTTGAACACAGATTGGCAGTACTTCACCATAAATAATGTGACGAGTTGGTCAATTTCGAAATGAAAAGGCCAGATCTGGCATTGAGTGAGAAAGTACAACTCGAAATATTGTATTACAATGCACAGCGCTGTTGAACGCTGCCGGCAACCGGCAATGCCGTCGCGAAGTTCTTTTTGAACAAATAATACGCACACTTTGAAAACCATACCGATAGGTGCACATTTTGCAATCCGAAACAAGTTCCAAGCTGGAGTATTCAAGAAGTGTCTTGAAGAAACCAGAGACGATGGACTTGACAAAAAATCCGTCACTATTTCACCACTTTATTTAAAACTGATCAAAAGACAAAATGACACGAACTGTGCTGAGAAAGCTAGTTGAAGGAAGGCAAGTCCCGAATGTTCTTTCTCCGGTCAAGAATCCAAAAATATCATGGGTACTGGATCCAGATAGCAAAGGAAAATAAAAAGCAACGTCATTCACGTTCATCATCGACGACTCCGCACCGATATTGCACTGTGACACTGATCATCGTGCAGCATCGGCTTGGTGAGATGGCGGGGGATTGTCGTCCGAAACGTTAAACGCCTGGAGGAAAATTTACCAGCAAAGCAAGTGAACATATCGCGTGCCGATGCATTGAGGACAGTGTTGTGCATGAGCAACTGTTTGAAATCTGAGAACGAAACATCAATAAGAAGTAGGCACTGCGACGATCATTGTTCCGAGTGGTTGGTGTTTGAGAGCTGCGCCGTAATGACCTCCTGAATAGCACTGAACTACACCGCTGATGCCAGAACAGTCACTTTCTAACAGCCAATAGCGTTCTCTTTTCCATTCTTACAACCCATAGCGTTCTCCATTCCTGCCTAACTCATGGAGGGAGGCTAGCGCAGGATAATTTGTCCTCGACGATCATTCCCACTGATTTCAAAGAACCTGCCAAATACTTCAAAAAGGAAAAATAGAGCTGTCATGCACTATTGCTAAGAGCAGCAGTCTTTCACCGGGGAAACAACATGCATTCTGGGAGGATAACACTACAACCACGAAAACAGGCGCCGGAGACGAAAGTGCATCGCTCATTGTACTTTGACACGAAGGAATTGAGACTGCGATGGCTCCGGTATGGAATAATCCATCGGTTGTTGCTAACAAACAAACGTCTATGACTTTACGGTGTGAATGAATGATGTAAACAGATACGTGACAGCTGTCTGTGATAGCTGTGAGATCTGTCGCATATGTGAAAACCGTGATAAATATTTTGCATCCTTTTGAATTTGCAAAAATTCAATCGTCGTCTGGAGAGAGCTGAGGACCAACCAGGACAATTGGAACTGCCAACGACGGCCAACTCGCTGCATGCCATTCTGAACACATACACTTGTCCAGAACACGGTGACACGCTACCATCACGATCTGTTCGACAGTGTATATTGTGACCTTAATGGCATGCCAACTGGAAGCGGAATTTCTCCCCCTCCGACCCGAGTGGTACAAAAATCTTCATTTTGAGGCGAAGTATCGGTTAAACGAACAATATAGTTTATATTCCGGCATAGTTCTAGAGCACTTGCCCCTCGGTGAATAATTGTCAACGGGTCCCCGGTGTATCTTGTTGAGAATCAATTACCATGGCAGTGCTGGGGTGAGCAGTGTACATTGCTGACAACCAGTCCCCATGGGCTGCTAGGGCAAGCAGCGTACATTGATGGGAACCAGTTCATATGGCAATGCTTGGGTGAGCAGTGTACCTTGCTGGGAACGAGTCCCCATGGTAATGCTAGGGTGAGCAGTGTGCATTGCTGGGAAGCCGTTCCTACGGCAATGTCGAGGTGCGCGGCGTACATTGCCATGCGTTCCCATGACAATGTTGGGATGAGCAGTGCGATCCACCCTTCGCTTGCTTTGCTGGATTTGCTGAACGGCTATGGAGGTGGAACGAAGCGTTGCGCTGTGCTGATGTCAGTTGCCGAAATTGAATCTGGCATGGTGACCATCAGCGGCGAAGCTGGAAATATAGAGCAGTATTGTTCATGGTGCCCTTTATGGTTATGCTTGGCGTGCTATAAGCGAGTTGTGGGAGCTCGGGCTTAGGAAAGGGCTGGTGCATAGCACCGGATGTAATTATCAAGAAAGAGTTTTTGTTAATAACGGGATTGCTATGGTCGGCTTTTGTGGCACTAATATGATAGGAGCGATATTTGCATAGCGTACGTAGCCCATCACCGAACCAATGGGGGCGATGGGGGGCGAATTGGTGGAGGGGACAGATATGTCTGGATTACGTGCGTCACCAGCCACAGTCACATGCCACGTGCGAACATGTAAAGTGCCCCCTCCCGCGGCGGAAGCCTGGACGAAAAAGAGCATTTCACCAAGAATAGTGGGATAAAATGGGTAATAATTTTGTTAATAACGGGATTGCTATGGTCGGCTTTTGTGGCACTAATATGATAGGAGCGATATTTGCATAGCGTACGTAGCCCATCACCGAACCAATGGGGGCGATGGGGGGGGGCGAATTGGTGGAGGGGACAGACCTGACGTGCGTCACCAGCCATAGTCACATGCCACGTGCGAACATGTAAACGTGCCCCTCGCCCCCCCCCCCCCTCCGGCGGCGGAAGCCTGGACGAAAAAGAGCATTTCACCAAGAATAGTGGGATAAAATGGGTAATAATCGAACTTAAAAGAGCACATCTGAATCTGAGTGAAAAAACCAGAGCGAAAAACGCTGTCCTCCAAAAAAAGGTCATCACGGTTTAAAAAGCGTGACGGTGGAGTCTGGCCGAACAGACTGGACCGCTCAGATGAACTGTGTAGGCAGGTACAACAGACTCGCTTGGGCCTGGCCGAACAGGCTGGACCGCTCAGATGAACTGTGTAGGCAGGTACAACAGACTCGCTTGGGCCTGGCCGAACAGGCTGGACTGTTCAGGTGAACTGTGTAGGCAGGTACAACAGACTCGCTTGGGCCTGGCCGACCAGGCTGGACCGCTCAGGTGAACTGTGTAGGCAGGTACAACAGACTCGCTTGGGCCTGGCCGACCAGGCTGGACCGCTCAGGTGAACTGTGTAGGCAGGTACAACAGACTCGCTTGGGCCTGGCCGACCAGGCTGGACCGCTCAGGTGAACTGTGTAGGCAGGTACAACAGACTCGCTTGGGCCTGGCCGACCAGGCTGGACCGCTCAGGTGAACTGTGTAGGGCAGGTACAACAGACTCGCTTGGGCCTGGCCGACCAGGCTGGACCGCTCAGGTGAACTGTGTAGGCAGGTACAACAGACTCGCTTGGGCCTGGCCGACCAGGCTGGACTGTTCAGGTGAACTGTGTAGGCAGGTACAACAGACTCGCTTGGGCCTGGCCGACCAGGCTGGACTGTTCAGGTGAACTGTGTAGGGCAGGTACCACGGGAACAGACTCCCTCGGACTTCGCCTTCGCCCGTAATCAGCGTAGGCACACACACTGCCCAACGCCTAAAGCCGAGCTGCAAATTAATACTGTGCAAATGCAAAAACGTGACCTCACGTCGGGTCACTGGGGCAAGTGAAGGTTTGAACTGAAATGTATTGATTTGGATAACTTTGTGACACATTCACGTTTTTGTGTAAAAGTAACAATCTGGGTGCAGCTGGTGAAAAAGTCTATCATGGCAGCGTTCTAAGCTTCACGTCGATATTCATCAGGTCACTGGCCACAAACAACAACGGATTGTGGGAAGAGGGTTAAATTGATTCACAATCTCGGCACTGCAAGAGGTAGGAAGTACTGCGGCACTGAAAGGGTGGAACAATAGAAACAGATTTGCTTCCTTCGGGCATTTCGCAACCTCTTCAGGTACGGCCAGCGAAAAATGTAATATAATGTCTCCACACCATATTCATCGAGTTAGATTCCGTGCAATATTCGGATGTCGTCGCGAGGCCAATCATGCTTCAAAGGGCGAGGTGCTTGAAGACAGATAATACTGGAATTCTAGCATTTATAAGGTCAGATAATGGAAACCAAGCGTGGCTGAGAGAACGCTTTTGAAGATCAAGCCTGCATGAAATGAAACATGCTTGGAACTCCGTTATGTGTTGAAGACCCGCAACCGTTCAATCACAAAGTGTGCACTGAGTTGGACCTGTTCGAGACTCGGCGTGCAAACAGTCATATTTGTTGAGAGACTGAATATGTTTCAACAGTCGTCCTTGCGGCACCTCGCCACCTTCCCCAGGACAGGGTGTGTTGTTGCGACTGTCTCTCTGTCTATCTGTCTCTCTGTCTCGCTGTCTCTCTGTCTCGCCATCTCTCTGTCCCTCGGTCTCTCCGTCTCTCTATTGATTCGGGTCTGTGTGGACACCCAGCTGGTTAAGTCGGGTCCGTATGAAGACCTGGGTGGCGCTAAGTCGAATCTGTCTGGAGACCCAGCGGGCGCCAGGTCGGATCCTCCGGAGATGGCCTGCCAGCGGTGATTATTCAGAGCTTCTGGGGCGTGTGTCCCGATTGGATTTAATAACGGGCTCGGTGGCTCGCCTTCGTGCCTCGTGGCAGCTCTAATGAGTACCAAAGCGAGCGGGCCGAGCTTCTGCAGCCCTCATTGACGGCTCGCCGGCCCTCGGCCACACGTGGCCACTGGCGCGCCCCACCCGAAGCGGCGTCTCCTTCGTGTCAGAAGTTAATGGACAAGTGTTCTGGGCGGTTAAGGTGATGGGGGTCACAGGTCTGGGCAGTTGGGGTGGTGAAGGTCACAGTTCTGGGCTATTGAGGTGATGAGGGTCACAGTTCTGGACAGCTTGGATGATGATGGTCACAGTTTTCGGTAGTTGAGGTGATGAGGGTCACAGTTCTGGGCAGTTGGGATGATCAGGGTCACAGTTTTTGGCAATTGGTGTGATGAATTTCACAGTTCTGGGCTATTGAGGTGATGAGGGTCACACGTCTGGACAGCTTGGATGATAAGGGTCACAGTTTTTGGCCGTTGGGATGATGACGGTCACAGTTGCCAACACCAGCAGATGTACTTCGGCTGACAAGCATTGTCCAAATGGTGGGCTGCAGTCGAATGACGCCATGCAGCTGAAGAAACGGATGGATATCTAGCTAAATTGGATTCGTGTTGAAATGCTTCACATGCGGCATTCCGTCAAAATATAATTGTGATGTTTATATGTCTAAATTGAGCCATATTAGGCGTGGCGTATGTGTGGGTGGAGGATGATACAACAACGATAAATATAACGCAGTCTAATACGCGTAACGGCCTCCACTGTCATGGGTTATGCATGTAGTGCTGTTTATTATACATCGATAACCCATCACATCTTGGTGGTGCATGGGCTTCAGTTGACCATGTCCCTAATGTCGAAATACAGCATGTCAAGTGTGGAATCCAGTGATCAGTTGTATCCCAGTGCACTATAACGTAGCCGTTTGCAGGCTCATGCCAGTCTTGTATTGCACTTGTAGTCAACTACGGGGCTTCGGCCTGAACTAAGCGCCCGATTGTGTGTCTGATGAAGCCGACTAAGATGTCAGTCAAGAACGAACCTACGTGTCCATGGTTTATTCGCGATTATACGTTAACTACGTGTGGCGCACGGATGGATTGAATGTACCGAAAGCCGATTTTCTTTTCTCGGGGGATGCTTACACATTTGAATTGCCCTGGAAGGTCACATGTTGTTTCTTCCCACTGTTCCCCCGGCATGGAGCCTACGTGCGTGTATTCACAACAGTCACAGTATGCGCGTAGGTGAACAACGCCAGCGGTCACAGCGTCGGGTCCCTGCAGTGCAGTTTGGCATCCAATACGAGATCCTCGCCGGCAGCGTGCGAGCTCCCGCACGCATCTAACTGCACACAAGCTGGAAGTTAATTTGGCCGGCGGCACAAAACAGGTGGGGAGAAAGAAACCGGAAGCCGCCAGCGGTGCCAACCGGCTGGCGTTCCATCGGTGCGATGTCACAGCGGCGGATACAGAGGGGGCACAGGGGGCATGTGTCCCCTCTCATGGACAGGTGACACCCCTTTGACCGCCGAAAAAGGCGCCCCCGGAAAGGCTCAAGTGCATCCGTGCCCCGCCCCCTAATTTTTTTTCTCAGAAAAAGACCCCTCTGAGAAGAAAAGGTGCTCCTCTGAGGGAGAAAGGCGTCCCCATGCGACGTTCCAATACCCCTCACACACATTCAACAAATTTACAGATGCTCTCGCCCCTCCAAAGACACTCGCAGTGGCGTCCCTCCGAGGAAATGGCGGCCCTCCAGACGAGAGCTCTCCCCTTACATAAAAATTGCTCGATCCGCCCCTGCGAGGTCGCGATCAGATCAGCTGGCATCGGCTGTGACGTCACCACGATGTGGATGTGCCCGGGGTTTCGACCATGCGATACACGTGGCTTCGATGACAAGACAGACGTCCCGGACGCACTTCGCGACAATGCATTCACTCATTCGTCACTACATCCCTTCACGCCTTACTCATTCACTCATTCGTCACTACATCCCTTCACGCCTTACTGTCTATGAGCATATTATGCTACTATCAGGGGCGCACTTCATCCCTGTTCATCTCACCTGTCCCTCCTTTTCCCCCCCGCCCAACGGGGGGAAGGGTGGGCCCGACGCAAAACAAAAAACAACCATGGGTGCTCAGGTGACGTTCTAGTTACCTGAAGGTCAAACCAGACTGATAGCTTTGGAGGGTAACCATTTGTTGACCATGAGTGTACCCATCAAGTTGCATTTCGTTTTTTTATCGTGGGTAGGAAGCCGCTTGTTTCTGTCTCCCCGACGAGCAGAACTTGTGACAAAACGGTGAACAGGTTGGCTACCATGCACCCAAACGGGAAAATTGGTGAAATGCTCCAGATAAGTGAGACCTGAATAATTCCAACCTACGTACTTAGCACCATGTATACTTGAACATGTACAGGTCTTAAATGGCGTTCACCATACATACCTGTAAGCATGCCGTGAAAAGCAAGTTGTGCACCTGCACACATGGAAACGGCATATGTTAATTGTGAATGTTATTGATGTGTCACGTTTCTGTGTAGCGTTTTACTTGTTTTTTTTTCGCCTTCATCCGATGTTCACTTCATGACAGATGTAAAACAAACCGCAAGCAGTTGGAAATGATTACACACCCGCGCATTCGAATTGCAAGCCACTTCCCAAGCATAAATGAAAACTGCTTGAGAATACAGAACCTATTCTCTATTTAGTCAGGGGATATCGCTAGTTCGTCTATTGTGATCGGAAAATACTGCATCGAAGCTGCACATATTGGGCGCATCAGTCATCATTCATCCTGTTGGTTATCCTCATCAGTCATCCTTGCGGAGCAATCTATGAGGATTCTTCAGCCTTCAGGCGGCGCGGCCAACTTCCACACGTGATTGGCTAGGAGGAAAAGATGTCTGTAACTGTAACAAACGTGGGGTAACAAACTTCTTTAAAGCACAAGTGGAAGTGGAAATGAGTTTCAGTACTTGAGCTTTGAATGCAACTTTCACATGCGATGGAAGTTGTGTTAAATTAAATTTGGGTAATCACCAGGTCGGCTGAGATATGCAAAATAAAAATGTCGTCTAAGCATGTTTTCATAAAAATTAGCCCGAATTCTTGCTGGTGTTGCTTTATGGAACAGTATCCTATTGCTAAGCACAGCTTGTTGCGTGAACCTTGGCCCCACCAGCCGATCCGTGAATTCTAGTTCAGCGGCAGAGTTTTGACCGATAGTTCAACGTGCCGTCAATGCACAGACACGACCTACCCCGGTAGCTCTTCCTCGGCCCTATCGAGCCAGTTGCCAACTGACCCTCCCAGCCGGTGGCCAAACGCGAGCGCGTGAAGCGACTCGAACCCTGTGTTGCCAGGACATCGGAGACCAATGCAGGCCAGCGATCTAACCAACTGAGCTAATGAGGCGGCGTGTATGCGCGCGTCTTAAGAGCCCTTTAAGTAGCCGGCCAGCCGACCGGCCACACCCGGCTGTTCGTCCCTGAGCTGAGGCGGTGCACATGTCAAGTGACGTCCATTGACCCAGTGACGTCCAGTGACGTCCAGTGACGATCTGCCGGACCGGCCTGATGACATGCCGGTCATAGTCTGCCGCGCCCACCGCGCTAGCTGAGCTGCTATGGCTCAAGCCACGGCTCAGTCGCGCCGCCCATGATATCAGCATTGAAGTACCCGCGGAGTGTGGCAGGCCGTCTGTCTGACAATATCCGCACAGATGATATTGTAACCACCTGGAACCATGATATTTGGATTGTCTGGGGTGATGTCAGTGTCTGTAAACGTCCAGTTCGAGCACAGCCAGGAAGACAGTCGGTCAGTTCAGGAACAGCCAGGCAGACGTCGGTTAGTTCGGGCACAGTCAGGCAGACATTCGGTTAGTTCGTTAGTTTAGGCATGTACCAGTGCGTCAGTTCGACTCGGCTACTGGACAGCATGAGAGATGGCTAGCGGCCACTCAGACGCTGGTGGCTGACGGGGTAGCCTCGTCAGCTCACGAGACCTGGTGATAAGTGCCGGCAGGTAACCCGAAGCTGAATCAGACATAGGTCGTTGCACATACCCACAAAATGATCAAGGAAACTGCGGACCGCACAACCCTACTCCCTCCTCCAGCTCAGCATAATTATTTGGGATTACTGATTTTGTCCCTCTCATCTCTTGATAATTTCAATGCTATCGCCAGGCATATACAATCTGCACCCACCATGGTTTTTGACAAAGCATACCAGTGCATGGCTACACATTGACTTGCCTTGCTGTCTTGGAAGACTGGTATATGCGAACAGCTTATACAGTGTACAGCAAGTATTCCCTCATGTATTACCTTTTTGCGATTATCATTTTTGTCGCCTTTTATGAACGCAGTTGTACAGCTGAATGCTCAGTACAGTTCAATGCTACGTCCAGCTCTCCGCAATATTATCAACGCAATTGTGAGTCACATTTGACGGCAAGATCATTATGAGGACAACGAGCGTATCATGGTATCGCTCACCAGAATCGCATCACACGGATGAGAAGCGCAGCAGTGTGGGCATCAGCCGCAGCCGTCGCAACGCCCATCGGCACGGCAACGCCAAATCCGAGTTCTGATTGGTCAATTACCGCCGCGGGGCCAGTCGGAGCCTCACTCCGGCCGACCAGCACCGTCGATGAGCGGTGGTCGTGGCACGGGCCGTCCACGAGCCGTTCAGATCATCGTCGGACCGTCGCATCGGCCGGAATATGTCTGGGCCGCTGTCCGCGTCGGCCGGAAGCAGCAGCCAGGCCGACGGCTCGCGCGGCCGCGGCGCTGACGGGCTGCCCACCCGACTTGAGCCAGCCGCCGGCCATCTGTCGAGACGATGTCGGCGCGCAGACAATATGTCGACCAGGCGGCGGCGGCGCGCGCCATGCTGCCGTTTACGGGCTCGTTTGTCGCGCCGGCGGGGTGACACACCTGAGATGAAGGTGGTAAGTCGTGCTAACGGCGCGGGCGCGGCCGGCGGCGCGCCGGCGCCGCTCTGTAGCCGCGAGCCGCGCTCGGTGGCCGTCGGACGGACGGCGGCGCTTATTGTCGCGCCTGTCGGCACGTGAGCGCACGTCCGCGAACGACGACGCCGCCGACGACGCGCCGCCGCCGCCGACGGCAGAATGGACATTAGGGCCGGAGCGTGTGGCCCGCGTCAGATCTCGCCGCTCCGGGCCCGTGGCGCGGAACGGTCGCCCGCGGCGCGGAGCCATCGTCTCTGACCGACGCCGCTCACCTCAGATACGCCGAACCCGGAACCAGGCTGTGTCAATTCGAGGAAGGGGGAGAGGAGGCAGGCGTTCAGTCCAGAGTTGGACGCGGTCTCAGTCCGACGCAGGTGGAGACGGGCTGTTTTAAAACTGGCACTCGCAAACCCGCTTAAATTCACCGAAGTGAGCCCCCACGGAATTATGGCGGCTCAGCGAAAGTGTTTGATCACCGAGTTTGATCTACTCGGGGCGACCCTCACCGGCGACCTGATGACCTTCACGACGCCATGTTGGCGTGTCTGCATGATGTATTGACCGTGGTCTCCCGAGGAAGCCCGCGCACACAGGCCGCCGTCAAGATCGTCAATAAATAAACGCATACATAAATAAAGCGCATGCAGGTTGCTTCCGGCACATGCTGTGGCACCCAGCGCACAGTGTGATATCTCGAGGAAAAAACTGGCCATAAATCATTGCGGACAAAGTATGTTAGTTACAGGGGCGATTTTGGTCTCAATCGAAAGAGCTTCAAATTTACAACATATGGAGGAGCTCTATTGCCTTAAAGATTGCTTAACCCAGGAATGTCAGAGGTCATACCTGCTAGAGGGAAGGGAGCATTCTGTTCCCCTCATTTTGCTTCCGCGAATTAACTCGGGAACCAATTGAGGTAGAAATATAAAATTGTACACACACCTGTATGAGTACCTAGTATACCTTGTTTTAAAAGATTGACATCCGGCCATGCATGGTGACATCATAATGACGTCATAAGCGAAGTCCATGGGCGCTCATATATCGGATAATTATTAGTTAGCGTTTGCTATGCGAGCATTCTGCACTGTAAATATGGTCTAATAATTGCGACCCAGAATAAATCCAAGATCTCCTTGTCCTAAGTGGGTGAAATTATGCCAAAACGTATCCATAATTTATGACACACAGATAGAACCTGGGTCTCTGAAGATTGAAGGCACGTCGAGCCGCGTTCCCGTCGTTAGACGTAGCCGAACCACCCGCACGTGGCTGATCCACGACAAGTCCCAGTCTCTCCCGGAACTGCCGCTGTAATTTCTTCTTCTTTTCTTTCGCAAATATCTTGTTTTCTTCGCCAGACACCGCCCACACTTTGACCTTCAGTCGGTAAGATATGTGGAGAAGGCACCCAAAGCATCGAATCCAGGCATGCATGGTTGAAAGACCGAGCTGGCATGTACCCTCGCGGGCAGGTCGAGCCGCAGCAGCAGACAGGTCATTCATCTGACGAGGTGTACACCCACAGATGGTGCATGTCATGCTGCTGCCGGTGTTGGTCAGAGCATTCGACACCTTGCTGTCAATCATGGTGAGTTGAAGATTGTACGCTAGGCAGTGGCGTCGCCACGAAATTCTTCCAGGGGGGGGCAAGGTCGGAAGGGGGCCTCCTGTTCCCCGAAAGGGGGCCTCCATTGTGTTAGGGTCTCATATTGCTTTCAGGCTCTTACTATGGTTCGAGAATGGGGAACATGATTTGATATTGGTGCTTTGTTTGTTCTTGGCATGGTGCATCATTTACTCAAAACGCAATAGCACTAATAATTTTCGCTGAAAACTGGGTCATACCAGGGTATAAATAAGTAATATTTGGATAAATACATAAGTGCCAAGACAAACCAACGTATCAATACTTTCTCGAATCTTCCCGCTGGCCTCTAGATTGCAGCGAGCTGGCGGGGCTGGTGCTAAGCATATCTTACAGATATCTGCCATTGATCAACCCACTTTTAAGTCCTCCAAGTCTAACTGAATATAGCTAGCTTCGTCACTACTGTTATTTATTCCCACCAGCTTGATGTCATAAGCAAAGCTTGAACGATCATTTCTCAGTCATAGGACGACAATTTCGCAAAGGTGACAACGAGAAGTGGATTGCATTGGTTTTCTGAGCGCCATCTTAGGAATTTGTTTATTTTTATAACATTTGGTGCTTGCTGCAAGGCAACTGTCACACGAGCTAAAATATATCCTCAGCGAATAAATTCACGGCAAGAACAAGCATTGAACAGCAATGCATAAATGACAATGCAACAATGCAACAGTCAGTGCATACATAATCCAAACCTTCAAATTCCACGCCGTTACTCCCATCGTTTTCGCTGTGCTGTACCGTTTTGTAAATGACTGAGAAGGTATGGAAGCTGGGAAGCTCTAATCATGCAGGCTGTAATAACAGAAAAGAAGTTTGTTGGAAGAAAATGCATTTAAAAACATCATTCATCCCATTTTATATGGGGCATGGATGTTGTATTGTATGCTTGTGAGGGGTAATTTGTCCCCTCAATGTTGGTTTTGCCCCATGGGCGTATGTTTCGGAAAATTATTGAGGGACCAGTCGAGTACCTATATTTGCGTCAAGCAGGAGGGGGCAAACGGATTTGCAGGGGAGGGGGAGGCACCTACGCCCATTAAAAAGTCCTTGGATTTCGATCGCTATTTTGTCAAAGGGGACATTTCGAAATAATATAATTAGTCATGAACTAAATTGTCCTGTGGAGGGGCCTAATCTACCACTATCGTTTCTGATTGGTCGGATTTCAACCCTAACTCCACCACCTAGTTCTAAGGTTTTCTTTTGGTACCTTGATAAGTTACCTCACACTGCTGAAATTACACCTATACCACAAAACCGGATCGGTATCCCAAAAATTCAAGCTGGAGCCCTCCAAAAAAGGAGAGATTCCAACAAATAAATGTCCGGATCAGGAAAATGGCTCTGGAGCACAGAACATTTTTATCCAGACGCCTTCAAAAATTGCGCATGGCACCGAAAAGCATGCCGGATCTCGAAAAATCGAGGTGGGATGCAAAAACATGGCGCCAGAGGCTCGAAAAAGCAGGCCGGGATTCGGACATAAAAACCCAGAAAAGATCCACAAAAAATCGCGTTGAGCACAGAAAGCTGGCGTTGGGTCCCCGGAACCACGCGCCTGGGCGCGATAAGTCGCGCTGGGACCCAGAAAAATCACACCGAAGCCCCAAAATCGTACTGGGGCCCCACAAAAGTGCATCAGAAGCCCCAAATATACACAGCCGGACCCTAAGAGTACAACGGTGCCCGAAAATACAACTAACCTTCCAAAGCGCACCGAGTCTCCCAAAAAGCGATAGGGCCTTAAAACATGCGTTGCAGCCCTAAATAAACATGCCGAGAGCTCGAAAAAAAAATACACTGCAAGCTCGCAAGGCGCACAGCGGCCATGAGAACGCACAAGAGCCTGAAAAAGAGGCTGGGCCACAAAAGACAACATGGTTCCAAAACGTACAAAACGACCGGGAGCTAAATAAACACATCAGGATCTTCGAAAACGCCCTGCCACGTAAAACATACTCGGTGCACAAAAAAGCAACAAAGCCCTAAAACGAGCAGTGTTTCGAAGATGTATTAGGCCCACAACTTCAATTTAAAATGTATTACCCACCACTTTAAAATACAAAATTTCACAATTTCAGGCATTCCAGTTCATAGCACCCGGTCGCCACGACGGCAACGTCAGTGCACGTGCACACCCATCTTTCGTATTCGGTGCATTCGCCACACTTCGTGCGATGCTACGGCCTCTGCGAGGCCTTCTGCGTTTTGCTAATTGCTGCCACATGATACAATTGCGCCATATTTGACGTGATGGAATGCTTCGTATGGGCGTTCGCTGCGAAAAGTCGATTGATTAAATTCGATCATTAGTTTCCTACTTTCCACATTTTCTGGTAGTTATGAAATGCGGTTTCCGCTGAGGTTTGATGCACTTCATATCTTTGCTGCTATCCTCCCATATTGGCTACCGAACCGAGGCCCTGCCTCAGCATTCTTTTGGACCCATTGCGTCTTTTTGCCCTATGATTGTGTATTATGGCTCCAATCCATTTTTGTTAGGGGCCTAAAACATTTTCGAACTCCCTGCTCGTTTTATGGTTCGTTGCATTTTTGCGCACCGAGTTTTCTTTTGACGTGTCAGGGCGTTTTCGAAGACCCCGATGTGTTTATTTAGCGCCCGGTCTTTTTGTTTGTTTTGGAACCATGTTGCCTTTTGCGGCCTCAACCACTTTTTCAGGTCCTTGTGCGTTATCATGACCCCTGTGTGCCTTGAGAGCTTCCGGTATATTTGCTAGACCTCCCGGTATGTATATTTATGGCTGCAACGCATGTGTTAAGGCCCTGTCGCTTTTTGTGAGACTCTGTGCGCTTTGGAGGGCCAGTTGTATTTTCGGCCCCCGTTGTGCTCTTAGGGTCCCGATGTGTCTATTTTGGGCTTCTGACGCACAGTTGTGGGGCCCCAGTACAATTTTGGGGCTCCGGTACGATGCTTCTAGGTCCCAGAGAGGCTTATCGCGCCTAGTCGCGTGGTTCCGGAGACCCAACCCCAGTTTTCTGGGCTCAATACGATTTTTGTGAAGCCTTTCTGATTTTTTTAAAAGTCCGAATCCCGGCCTGATTTCTCGAGCCCTTGGCGCCATGTTTTTGTATCCCACCTCGATTGTTCGAGATCCGGTTTGTTTTTCGGTGCCGTATGCAATTTGTGAAGGCATCTGATAATATGTTCGGTGCTCCAGAGCCATTTTTTTAACCTGGGCATTTAGTTGTTTGAATCCCTCCTTATTTTGGAGGGCTCCAGCTTGATTTTTTCGGATACCGATCCGGTGTTTGTGGTTACACTGTGCTTACGTATGGCCCAAGACGCCAATTTTTGAGAGCCTCGACGGGACTACCCATGGGAATTGTGGGTCCCGAGCGCGATATTTGAGGTGCCTGGTTCGAGTTTGTGGGACGCGTTGTATTTAGCTGTGGCCCCAACGCGATTTTGGCGGTTCCTGTTGCAATTTATCGGGCCTCGGAGCGAGTTTTCCGGGGCTCGCCGTATTTATTTGGAGACCCATACGCGAATTCTGGTGGACCGACGCGAATTTCGGTGGTCCAGCGCGATTTTGAGGCCCCGGCACGATTCTTGGGAGCTTATCCCTCTCAGGATGGAGGGGGAATTTGCCCCTTTGATATAGCACTGCGGCCACTGAAGGAGTTTTTTTGTCCCAGAGTGACATTCCGATTAAGGATTGATTTTGGGGCAGCTGCAACTTTGGGGCCCCGGTGCGACCTTCTGGGCCTCCAGTGTGATTTTCAAGGGCTGCGACGCGACTTTTTTAGTCCAATGTGATCTTTTGGGCCCCGACGTCATTCTCTTGGATCCCTCGCGCGAGCTATAGCGGCCTCGACACTTTTTGGGGTCCAATGCGCTTTGGGTGCTTTTGGCGTCATTGTTGGGCCCGCAAAGTGATTATCCATGTCCGGATTGTTTTTCGTTGCTCCGGCTTCATTTGTTGTGGTCCCAATCAGACTGTTGGGGCACGGTACGACCTGTCGTGCCCCTGGCATGATTGTGGTGGTCCGGGCGTGAATTTTGGTACCCCAGTCTCAGCATAATTCGTGGGGGCCCCGCCGGATCTTTTGGGGCCCATATCGTGATTTTAAAGTACCCAGACACGACTCCTACTATTTCTAAATGATTTCTTCTTGCAAATTATAGGCCTCCTGTCGCGTCTTAAGGGTATCGTCTCATTTCCTAGAGCCTTTTTACTGGTTTTCGACGTCTCCTTGTGTGTCCTACCCTGCTCCATATTCAATGGTCCTCCTCTCCCGTCTTGGAGGGCTTCCTCTTGCATTCTGGGGACCCTTTAACAAGGCATGGAGCTTCCTCTCATCTTCGAGGGGCATTCTCTGCCAAATTAGGGGCCTCCTGCCACGCCTCGTGGGCCTCTTCCTTTATCATGGCAAAGCCTTACCCGTTTTGAGGGATCTTCAATTTTGGAAACCTCACTTCTTCCATACCTGCTACCACTCCCATCTTAAGGGCCTCCTTTCATTTCCTGGGAACTCTTTCCGGTTTTCGGGGTCTCATTTGGTCCTGGAGACGTACTCCTTCTTGAGGGACTCCTCTCGAGTCCGGCAGATGCCTCATTTCTCTTCTAGAGGCCTTCTTTTTCAAATTAGGGACCTCCTCTCACGTCTTGGGGCCTCCTGCTGTGCGTGTGGATTCGATCTTTACCCATCTTAGGGGTGGTCTCTTATCTCCTGGTGGACTCCTCTTCTCTTCCAGGCGCCTCCTCTGTCAAATTACTGGCATACCTTTCCTATCGTATTGACCTTGTTATTTCCGGGGACCTTTTTAGCCGTCTTCGAGCCTTCTTTTCCGCCTGGGAGCCATTTTTCTTATCCAATGGCCTTTCTCTCCTATTTTAGGGGCCTCCTCGTTCATCATGGGGTCTCATTTCCAATCTTGTGTCGTTCTCTTCCCAATTAGGTGCCTCTTGCCACGTCTCTGGATCGTCCTTTTCTATCTCGGTGGAACCTCACCTGTTTGGGGCCTGCTTTTGCGTCTCCGAAACCTCATCTCATATTCACTGGCTTCCTTTTCCGTCTTAGGGCCTCCTGTCATATTCTGTGGCCTCCTTTCCGGTGTTGGGGCCTCCTTTGCAATCCTGGTTTCCTCCGTGCCATTTTTGACACTCTCTTGATTTCTGGGGACTCCTACCCTCTCCTAGGTGACTCCTTTGTTAAATTAGGGGCCTCCTCTCACGTCATGGGGGCCTCCTTATCTGTGTTTGGAGCCTCATTATCCTCTTAGTAGGGTGCTTTTGCGTCCTAGTCCTAGATTTTCTCTTCTAGGGTCCTCCTCTTCCAAAATATGGGCCTCATCTGGCTGGTCTCAGTGGCCTTCTCTCATTCCTGCGGAGACCTTCTTATCCGTCTTGGGGCCCCTATTGCGTCCGGAGAAATCTCCCCTATCTTGTCTTAATTTTATATTGCAGGGGCATCCTCTTCCGTCTTGGGGGACTCGTTTTCCAAATTAAGACTATCCTGCCACCCATCGGAAGCCTTTTCGTCTAACCTGGGTGGCTTCTTGCCCGTATCGGTGGCATCCTTTCTGTCCTGAGGGCCTCCTTTTTCGTACTGGGGGCCTCCTTTTCGTCCTGGGACCTCCTTTTCATCCTGGGGGCTACCTCCCAATCTCTGTTCTACGTCTTAGGGGACTCCTTTTCGTCCTTAGGTGCATCCTTTTCGTTCTGGGGGCCTCTTTTTCGTCCTGGGGCCTCCTTTTAGTCCTGCGGGCCTCCTCCCAATCTCTGTTCTACGTCTTGGGTGCTTCCTTTGCGTCCTGGGGGCATCCTTTTCGTCCTGGGGGCCTCCTTTTTGTCCTAGTGGGGCCACCTCACAATCTCTGTTCTACGTCTTAGGGTCCTCCTTTTCGTCCTGGGGGCCTCCTTTTCGTCATGGGGGCCACCTCCCAATCTCTGTTCTACGTCTTAGGGGCCTCCTTTTCGTCCAGGGGGCCTCCTCCCAATCTCTGTTCTACGTCTTGGGTGCTTCCTTTGCGTCCTGGGGGGCATCCTTTTCGTCCTGGGGGCCACCTCACAATCTCTCTTCTACGTCTTGGGGCCTCCTTTTCGTCCTGGGGACCTCATCCCAATCCCTGTTCTACGTCTTGAGAGCATCCTTTTCGTCCTTGGGTGCATCCTTTTCGTCCTGGGGGGCCTCCTCCACATCTCTGTTCTGCGTCTTGGGGCTTCCTTTTCGTCCTGGGGACCTCCTTGTCGTCCTGGGGGCCCGCTTTTCGTCCTAGGGGCCTCCTCCCAATCTCTGTTCTACGTCTTGGGGCCTCCTTTTTCGTCCTGGGGGCCTCCTTTTCGTCCTGGGGCCCACCTCCCAATCTCTGTTCTACGTCTTGGGGCCTCCTTTTCGTCCTAGGGGCCTCCTCCCAATCTCTGTTCTACGTCTTGGGGGCCTCCTTTTCGTCCTTGGGTGCATCCTTTTCGTTCTGGGGCCTCCTTTTCGTCCTGGGGGCCTCCTTTTAGTCCTGGGGGCCTCCTCCCAATCTCTGTTCTACGTCTTGGGGGCCTCCTTTGCGTTATGGGGGCCTCCTTTTCGTCCTGGTGACCTCCTTTTAGTCCTGGGGGTCTCCTTTTCGTCCTGGGGACCTCCTTTTCGTCTTGAAGGCCTCCTTTTCGTTCTGGGTGCCTCCTTTTCGTCCTGGGGACCTCCTTGTCGTCCTGGGGGGCCCCTTTTCGTCCTGGGGGCCTCCTCCCAATCTCTGTTCTACGTCTTGGGGCCTCCTTTTCGTCCTGGGGCCCACCTCCCAATCTCTGTTCTACGTCTTGGGGCCTTCTTTTCGTCCTGGGGGCCTCCTCCCAATCTCTGTTCTACGTCTTGGGGGCCTCCTTTTTGTCCTTCGGTGCATCGCTTTCGTTCTGGGGGCCTCCTTTCGTCCTGGGGGCCTCCTTTTAGTCATGGGGGCCTCCTCCCAATCTCTGTTCTACGTCTTGGGTGCCTCCTTTGCGTCCTGGGGGCATCCTTTTCGTCCTGGGGGCCTCCTTTTCGTCCTGGGGCCCACCTCCCAATCTCTGTTCTACGTCTTAGGGGCCTCCTTTTCGTCCTGGGGACCTCATCCCAATATCTGTTCTACGTCTTGGGGGCCTCCTTTTTGTCCTTGGGTGCATTCCTTTCGTCCTGGGGGCCTCCTTTTCATCATGGGGCCTCCTTTTCGTCCTGGGGGCCTCCTTCCAATCTCTGTTCTACGTCTTAGGGGCCTCCTTTTCGTCCTGGGGGCCTCCTTTTCGTCCTGGGGGCCTCCTTTTTCGTCCTGGGGGCCTCCTTTTCGTCCTGGGGACCTCATCCAAATCTCTGTTCTACGTCTTGGGGGCCTCCTTTTTTGTCCTTGGGTGCATTCCTTTCGTCCTGGGGGCCTCCTTTTCGTCCTGGGGCCTCCTTTTCGTCCCGGGGGCCTCCTTTTCGTCCTGGGGGCCTCCTCCTAATCTCTGTTCTACGTCTTGGGGCCTCCTTTTCGTCATGGGTGCCTCCTTTTCGTCATAGGAGGCCTCCTTTTCGTCATGGGGCCTCCTTTTCGTCCTGGGGGCCTCCTTCCAATCTCTGTTCTACGTCTCTTATAGAGACCTGATTATATTTCCTGGGGGCCCCGTCAGTCTTGAGGCCTCATTGACAGTATGATCTTCTGTCCCGTCGGCCTCCTTGCTCACCTTTTTTGCTGTGCATTTGCGGATGGGGGGCCTCCTCAAATTTCAGGGGGGCGGCGCCCCGGTTTCACGGCAGGGGGGCGACTGCCCCCTGCCCCCGGTGGCGACGCCCTTGACGCTAGGGTGTGTCGATGGAAGCGGATTACATTTGGATAGCAATAAAAGCATGCGCAAGGGCCTAAAGTTATGAGAAAAGTACAAAAACCCCGAATTTAATCGGTTTTACCTTAGGCGCACAGCCGATTTGTGAAGAGCATGTGGGCTCCAGCCCGCCAGCCACGCGTCACACGCGATTCTCGCCCCACCGGCCGCACCGACGATGCTGCGTCGCGGCGCGCGGCGTGACTGCCGTAGAGGCGAAAATCGCCTGCTATTGACGGCCTAGCGGCCATGCGGTCGCGCCGCTGCCCTCAGTGCTCTGCATTACAAACGACTTTGTCGTCCAGAATTATGTTCTAAAGTATGCATATAGCTATACAGACTATTGCCACCACATTTTCGATGCCAGAATGGTAGTGGCAAGTGCCAGCAAGCTCCGGCGGTACCAGTAAAATTCATATGAACACATGAACGAATATGAGCAAAAAAGAAACTTCCGACAAGGTTACACCCACTTACAAAGGTGTGTCAATACTTCAGAAAAATTGGATTTTTGATAATATATTCAGGTCAGTAAAAACTAGTCACCCAACCATAATACTAAGATACGGCTCTGACTAAGTAGTTCCCTGTTCTGTTATGGGCGCTAAATGACCTACCATGGTCGATGTGCCCTAAAACCCAAATCACTCACTCACTTATATTACACAATAGATGCAAATTTCGTACGGAAATGTGGGAAAATTGGCAGTGGGAACCATTTACCAATATAACAAAAATGAAGGGAACAAATTATGACTATCAGGTGCTACGGATTCGGTAAATGTTAGGTATGTCGAATTAGCCAATTCAAATTTAATAAAACCTGGTGCACGGAAGAACTTTCATGTGTCAGCAAAACAATCATGGATGTGATTGCATAATAAAACAAGCAAATTCCAGTCAACAACCAGTTCGGATCACTGGCAGATCCAGGGGAGCAAAGGGGGGGGTTGTCCCCGCCAAAATATTTGAAACTGGGTCATAAACTATGTTTTACTCGATTTATGGCCAAAATGCTTTTTGTTTCTACCACGGGACAACAATAGCCAGTTCTGGATCAGCCAGTGGTTCTGAAGTCACTGTCACTAGTATACAGTTCTTCACTACTGCCTACAGTTTCATGTCTTTTTTGGAGGCGAAGTTTGGCTGTGCCGCTCTGTGGGTCAGGCGGGCACAGACGAAGCCGTGTCGAGCCGTCTGGCCAACAACGGAGCTTGACGCCTTGCTTACCTCCCGAATAGCTCTCTCAACGGCCTGCGTATGTACAGGATAGTGCTTTATCAGGATAGGCGAGGCCGCGAGCTCTTCAATATCACTATCCGGCACGTCTCGAAGAAGCGGTGGTTCCGTTATAGCCACCGAGTCCCAGTCAATCAAGTCCACGTATGTGGTGGCGTCGAAATTCAATTTCGGAATCTCGTATGGCCGGACACCCTCCCTCGTGATTCTTCGTCGACATCCCAGAATCATCTCCGACGCCCGTTGACGAATGTCAGCGTCTGCATCAGCTGCCATGGCCAAGAGAAGCTCCTCCGGGGTGACCCCAAAACCCGTTGCGCTGGATGACTGGACTGACGATCACTTGATCCTCTGCGTCGAGCGTTCTTAGCAGCCAGACTGATTCATAGAGGTTTTTTAACCTTCTGTGCAGTGAGAGTGGCTCTTAATCAAAAACCACATGGGCGCATAGTGGTTGACGATAAACTTCACGAGACGGCGCAGGGCGGCTGAAGGTCTTGTGGTTGCCACATACAAGCGAAGTATGCGGCATGCGAGGGTCAACCATCGCGCGTGGTTGACGGGTCCTGGCTTTGCACAAGCGACGTCTTCGGGTACAGCGCCATCTTGCACTGCAATGCTAAGCTTATGCAACAACTTCTGATCCGCACTGAGGTCAGCCGCCATGGTTCCATTCAGTTCAGTTACTTTCCCCGAGACTAGCTCAAAATCTGCAAGTGGCATATTCTCAACGTCCGCCGATAGATGTTTGCCTAAATTCCCGCTGAATGATCTAGGACCAGTGGTAATGCCGTCGACAGTCTTGAAAAGCTCTCTCAGATCCAATTCATTGGCATGTAACATGCAAACGAACCAATGCACAGCTTTGTCCCTTTGAAGTTCGAAGCGTTGGCAAACGCGAATGCACCCCAGTGTTTACAGCGCACCCATCGCAGCCTAGCACTTTCACACCTGCCCCGTACTCACGCTATCGATTCGAGTTCCCTGTGGATATCAGCTGATTTTCCTGACACAGGCGTAAAAATGGGTAAGGTACTGATCATTCGGCTCGGATAATACTACATAGTGCTCCTCCTGAATTTCCAACTTGCCGCGCATATTGGTGTCGGTTACCAGGGTCGCATCCTTACGGCCATCAAAATACAGCGCAGTCAATCCGTCTTGCAGGATATTCTCTGTTCTTGCACTTGCTTCATTCTGTCTGGCGGTTCTTCGAGCCCTCCACAGTTTTTTGTGTGGAGGTACTATCCTTGGTTAACCGTCCTATATCCACCTGGTACGCATTTATGAGGGCAGCCCTTTC